>JARYHS010011385.1:0-222717 GCA_031002005.1 Vandiemenella viatica | reverse complement strand
CTGTTTCGTTCTCAGGACGAATGTGGGCTTCTAAGGGATAGCCGCCCGATACAGCGCACCTGCATCATAATATTATCCGCCCCGACCGTCATAAATATCGGCCGACCCTCCGCCGCGCCACCCTCCCGGCCTGAATTTTAAGTAGCCGGCTCGCCGCGCCGACACTCATAAATATTCCTTATCCGCGCGCCAGGCCTCATAAATATCTCCTGGCCTCCTCGGAATGTATGTGTGTGTTAAAAGCTAAACATTTTTTCAACTTTCACGGTATTTTACGATTGTGCGGGAGGAATATAATTTACCCCGAGAAATGTGGCCTTAGATCCCTCGGGAGATTAATGTCGCCAGACAACACAGGCAAAGCGTCGTGTTCCCACGCTATCAAGGCTCGCTCCGCCCCCGCGCAGCTGTGCCACATTTATCATCGGGGGACGCACTGCGTTCTCACGCCAAGCTCTTCCCACGCTATCAAAGGCTCCCGCGCCGCCGCGCACAGCTGCGCCCGGGGACGCACTGCGTTCTCACGCCAAGGCTCCAGACTCGTGTATAAATAGGGCAGAGACCCCCTTCTGCCATCCAGTCTTCTCTGAGCGGCCGAGCTGAACACTTCGATCATCGCAATGTCTTCTGAGGATCTTAGCTTATTCGCCGATATTGGTAAGTAAATTATTGTTATTTAACTTGTTTTTCTGGCTGTTTTAAATTCTTTCACATATACTGATGAGTTTTTTTTTCTGCTTCAGACTTTGATGAAATTCTCGCTGAGGATGATTTCGGTAATGATAATATTTTTTAACGTAACTAGATTTATGAAAAATGTATAGTGCTGAAGCAGTAGTCTATATTATTAATTTATTTGTTCGCAGGTGATTTGGATATTTCCTGCAGTGACCTTTTTTATTTCAGTACGTATTTATCTATAGATTATTTTTTTCCCATGTCTTTATAACTATTGCTAATACATTTTTTTTTTCTTTTTCAGATGAACCATCACGCCCAGAGAAGCGTAAGGGCAATTCTTCTCAGAATTAAGTAGCCCAAAAAGAGCTTGTGATTGCTCACAATGGAGCATGCTCCCAAATATTGACGTGGATGTGCCGCAGAGCATGTCACCACCACATAGCATGCCGCCAACTCCGCCACCAGCCCACTGGAATATCGGTAAGTCCAGTACATCAGTAATTTACCTATATTATTTTATGCTTACAAAATTATGTTTTTCATGATACTAAAATATTTTTCTTCTTTTTTATGTTTCAGAGGGACGCCCGGCCAACGAGGCAGTTCCGCCACCAATATGGCGACCATGGGAGACATCGGAACCTAGCCGACCGCCCGCCACAGCAGCAGCCGGGTCCCCCAGCAGCCCATCGCCGGGACCCAGCCGACCATCGCCCGGCTCCAGCCGCCACTTCAACAACCCATCGCCGGGACCCAGCCGCAGTATGCCGACCCATCGCCGGGCCCAGCCGCCAGTAGCCAGCCCATCGCCCGGCTCCAGCCGAGTATGCCGGTCCTCGCCGGCTCCAGCCGGCAGTATGCCGCCCATCGCCCGGCTCCAGCCGGCAGTCGCCGGTCCATCGCCCGGCTCCAGCCGGCAGTATGCCGGTCCATTCGCCGGGGCCAAGTCGGCAGTATGCCGGTGCAGGGGCAGCCTTATGCAGTCATGATCATGCAGCAACGATAGGTGAGTCAGCAGCATCGCGCTTAGTCCTTGAAGACAGGCTTAGTGCATTTAAAAATAGAATTTATTCCGGGACAATTTCAAATTCTCAAAATTTTATTGATCCAATGAATTTCATTGATGCTTGCTTTAAACTTGTTGCCGGTAAAGTTCGCGAAATTGTGGATAATCGGTCCTCCCCATCTGTAAAGGTGCAGGTTGGACTGATTAACACATATAAAATACAGAAGGAAATGATTTTGGAAACCGCCCGTATGTGCTTTTTAACTAAAATGCGTGAAGTCACAACAAGCACTTGCCTGTCGGATTGGTATGAAAAATATGTGAAGTCGGAGCTCAGAGTAAAATTGTGTGAGTTTCAAGAAAGGACAAGTGGCAAAACTCTCGATAGAATAGAATCCCTCGACATTAGCATTTCTAATTTTCAACCTTTCTATCGTGGGTCTTCCTATGTTGCTCTGCCACTTGATATCTGTAGAAAGAAGGCCGTCATCAATGTTGAAAACAAGAATGACGAGTTGTGCTTTCTATGGACAATTCTTGCATATCACGTAAAGGCGCTTAAAAAAATGGTGACAAGGGTTAGCATATATGAAAGTACGTTCACTCTACCCCTCGATTTTTCAGGTATTGAGTTTCCGGTAAAACTCTCTGACATTTCTAAATTTGAGAGGCAAAATCCAGACTATTCTGTAAATGTTTTCGGTCTGGATGAAGTTAAAGGTAAACATGTAGTTTCCGGGGCCCTCCATCACACTGCAGACAAACGCGTTCACCACATAAACATGTTGATGATTACCGACGGCAGTGGGAAAAAATTCCATTACTGTTGGATTCACAACTTGTCGGCGTTAGTCAGTCTTCTTTAAGTTTGCATGAGCATACTATTTTTATTTGTGACAGATGTCTGCAACATTTTGGACGCAAAGATCTCCTGGACCGCCACGAGATCGACTGTGCAAGGGTTGATCCTGTAAGAGTGGATTTACCCGGCGACGACGATAAAACTTTAAAGTTTAAGGATTTTGTGCACCAAGAGCGTGTACCCGTCGTCGTTTACGCGGACTTTGAAAGTTTATTGCTACCTTATGATTCTTGCAGTCCCCCACCCAACGCCTCTCACACTACTTTAGTCCAGAAACATGTCCCTTTCGCTGCCGCATACCAGGTCGTTTGTCCACTCGTACCTAGTCTGTCGCGTTTCAACTCCTTCAGGGGAAAAAATCCTGAAAAATGGCTTGTTGATGAACTCGTCAAACTTGCCAAGAAAGTTGATAAAATTTACAAGAGGTGCATTCCTCTTGTAATGACAGACGAGCAAGAAGCAAAGTTTGCTGATGCTACGGTATGCCACATCTGCGAGAAAGACATTGAACCGGGGACTGTCAAGGTCCGCGATCATTGTCATATCACGGTGAATTTAGGGGGGCTGCACATAATGATTGCAATTTGCAGTATAAGACTAAAAAGTACATACCCATTTTCTTTCACAATCTTTCTGGGTATGATGCTCATTTCATTGTAATGGCATTATCAAAACTCGATTCCGAAGGAATGGACGTGCTTCCCATCAACACAGAACGTTATATTTCTTTTTCGAAAAAGATTGAATTCACTTCAATCACGTTAAGGTTTCTGGACTCATACCGGTTCATGCAGCTCCCATTAGATAAACTGGTTGGAACCCTTGAGGACGACGACATGGACATTACTAGTGCTCATTTCACCGACCCCGAGAAGTTCCAATTAGTTAAACGGAAAGGTGTCTTCCCTTACGAATACATGGATTCGTGGGATAAGCTCACCGAGGCCACGCTTCCTCCAAAATCAAAATTCTACAGTTCGTTGTCGGAGTCACACATTTCTGATGAAGATTACGAACACGCGACAAAGGTGTGGCGGACCTTCCAGATCAAGACTTTGGGCGAATATGCAAGTCTGTACATGGACACAGATGTGCGGTTACTTGCAGATCTGTTTGAGAAATTTAGGAGTGTATGTTTGGGGAAGTACACCCTGGACCCCGCCCACTATTTCACATCCCCAGGCCTTTCGTGGCAGGCTATGTTAAGGAGCACGCGTGTCGAACTGGACCTTCTGACGGATATCGACATGCTGCTCTTTTTCGAACGAGGTATTCGCGGAGGTATTTGCCAGTGCGTCCACAGGTATGCGAAGGCAAATAACCGGTACATGCCGGAGTACAACCGCGAGGCGTCTGAAGATTTTATAATGTACTTCGACGTAAACAATCTTTACGGCTGGGCCATGTCGGAGTATCTACCCTCTGGTGGGTTTCAATGGCTTTCGGCTAAAGAGATTGCTAGCATAGATTTCATGAGCGTTGCAGCTGACTCACCTAGGGGGTTCGTATTGGAGGTAGACCTTACGATTCCTCAGGATAAACACGACGTTTTAGCAGACCTGCCGCCATGTCCAGACCACAAAGCCCCAGAAGGTTCTACCCTCCCCAAGCTGATGACCACACTGGAGAACAAGGTACGGTATGTTCTCCATTACCGAGTCCTCCAGCAATGTGTAGGCTTGGGGCTGCAGGTGACCGAAATACACCGGGTAATATCTTTCAATCAGTCACCGTGGTTGAAAGAATACATATCTCTCAATACGTGTTCTCGCCGTGACGCCAAAACAGATTTCGAGAGAGATTTTTACAAACTGATGAACAATTCAATTTTCGGCAAGACTATGGAGAACATTCGAAAACACCGCGACGTGAAATTGTGTACAGGTTGGGTGGGCCGCCGCGGTGCCCGCAAACACATAGCTTCACCACACTTTAAGCAAGTAACAGTTTTCAACGACTTTGTGGCCGTGGAGATGGCGAAAGCTAGGATAGTTTTTAATAAACCTGTATGTCGGAATGTGCATTCTTGACCTGTCTAAATGAGGATGTACAGATTTCATTATGAATTTGCCATTCCTCAGTTTAGAAGCCCTAAATTGCTATATATGGATACAGACAGCTTCATCTACTTGGTGCGGAACTGCGATCCATATGAAGTGATGCGACGCAACAGGGAGGAGTTCGACACGTCTGGGTATAGCACCGGCAACCGTTATGGGATAGAGTCCCACAATGAAAAGGTTGTCGGTGTTATGAAGGACGAAGCGAATGGCACCCTGATTGCGGAGTTTGCGGGGTTAAGGGCAAAAATGTATGCATTCCGGCTCGAGACAGACCAGACCTCTAGACGGGCTAAAGGTTTGGCTGGCTCAGTCACTAGAAAGCTGCAGATGGAGGATTACATAAATTGCCTCCATGGTGAAACACCCAGGTGCCATCTGCAGCAAAGGATCACATCAACCCATGTTGTAAATACTGTTCAAATATCCAAACTGGGTCTGTCTAGAACGGACGATAAGCGTATATTTTTGCCCTTAACCCCGCAAACTCCGCAATCAGGGTGCCATTCGCTTCGTCCTTCATAACACCGACAACCTTTTCATTGTGGGACTCTATCCCATAACGGTTGCCGGTGCTATACCCAGACGTGTCGAACTCCTCCCTGTTGCGTCGCATCACTTCATATGGATCGCAGTTCCGCACCAAGTAGATGAAGCTGTCTGTATCCATATATAGCAATTTAGGGCTTCTAAACTGAGGAATGGCAAATTCATAATGAAATCTGTACATCCTCAGTTTAGACAGGTCAAGAATGCACATTCCGACATACACGGTTTATTAAAAACTATCCTAGCTTTCGCCATCTCCACGGCCACAAAGTCTTGTTGAAAACTGTTACTTGCTTAAAGTGTGGTGAAGCTATGTGTTTGCGGGCACCGCGGCGGCCCACCCAACCTGTACACAATTTCACGTCGCGGTGTTTTCGAATGTTCTCCATAGTCTTGCCGAAAATTGAATTGTTCATCAGTTTGTAAAAATCTCTCTCGAAATCTGTTTTGGCGTCACGGCGAGAACACGTATTGAGAGATATGTATTCTTTCAACCACGGTGACTGATTGAAAGATATTACCCGGTGTATTTCGGTCACCTGCAGCCCCAAGCCTACACATTGCTGGAGGACTCGGTAATGGAGAACATACCGTACCTTGTTCTCCAGTGTGGTCATCAGCTTGGGGAGGGTAGAACCTTCTGGGGCTTTGTGGTCTGGACATGGCGGCAGGTCTGCTAAAACGTCGTGTTTATCCTGAGGAATCGTAAGGTCTACCTCCAATACGAACCCCCTAGGTGAGTCAGCTGCAACGCTCATGAAATCTATGCTAGCAATCTCTTTAGCCGAAAGCCATTGAAACCCACCAGAGGGTAGATACTCCGACATGGCCCAGCCGTAAAGATTGTTTACGTCGAAGTACATTATAAAATCTTCAGACGCCTCGCGGTTGTACTCCGGCATGTACCGGTTATTTGCCTTCGCATACCTGTGGACGCACTGGCAAATACCTCCGCGAATACCTCGTTCGAAAAAGAGCAGCATGTCGATATCCGTCAGAAGGTCCAGTTCGACACGCGTGCTCCTTAACATAGCCTGCCACGAAAGGCCTGGGGATGTGAAATAGTGGGCGGGGTCCAGGGTGTACTTCCCCAAACATACACTCCTAAATTTCTCAAACAGATCTGCAAGTAACCGCACATCTGTGTCCATGTACAGACTTGCATATTCGCCCAAAGTCTTGATCTGGAAGGTCCGCCACACCTTTGTCGCGTGTTCGTAATCTTCATCAGAAATGTGTGACTCCGACAACGAACTGTAGAATTTTGATTTTGGAGGAAGCGTGGCCTCGGTGAGCTTATCCCACGAATCCATGTATTCGTAAGGGAAGACACCTTTCCGTTTAACTAATTGGAACTTCTCGGGGTCGGTGAAATGAGCACTAGTAATGTCCATGTCGTCGTCCTCAAGGGTTCCAACCAGTTTATCTAATGGGAGCTGCATGAACCGGTATGAGTCCAGAAACCTTAACGTGATTGAAGTGAATTCAATCTTTTTCGAAAAAGAAATATAACGTTCTGTGTTGATGGGAAGCACGTCCATTCCTTCGGAATCGAGTTTTGATAATGCCATTACAATGAAATGAGCATCATACCCAGAAAGATTGTGAAAGAAAATGGGTATGTACTTTTTAGTCTTATACTGCAAATTGCAATCATTATGTGCAGCCCCCCTAAATTCACCTGTGATATGACAATGATCGCGGACCTTGACAGTCCCCGGTTCAATGTCTTTCTCGCAGATGTGGCATACCGTAGCATCAGCAAACTTTGCTTCTTGCTCGTCTGTCATTACAAGAGGAATGCACCTCTTGTAAATTTTATCAACTTTCTTGGCAAGTTTGACGAGTTCATCAACAAGCCATTTTTCAGGATTTTTTCCCTGAAGGAGTTGAAACGCGACAGACTAGGTACGAGTGGACAAACGACCTGGTATGCGGCAGCGAAAGGGACATGTTTCTGGACTAAAGTAGTGTGAGAGGCGTTGGGTGCGGGACTGCAAGAATCATAAGGTAGCAATAAACTTTCAAAGTCCGCGTAAACGACGACGGGTACACGCTCTTGGTGCACAAAATCCTTAAACTTTAAAGTTTTATCGTCGTCGCCGAGTAAATCCACTCTTACAGGATCAACCCTTGCACAGTCAATCTCGTGGCGGTCCAGGAGATCATTGCGTCCAAAATGTTGCAGACATCTGTCACAAATAAAAATAGCACTCTTATGCAAACTTAAAGAAGAACTGACTAACGCCGACAAGTTGTGAATCCAACAGTAATGGAATTTTTTCCCACTGCCGTCGGTAATCATCAACATTTTTATATGGTTTCCGCGTTTGTCTGCAGTGTGATGGAGGGCCCCGGAAACTACATGTTTACCTTTAACTTCATCCAGACCGAAAACATTTACAGAATAGTCTGGATTTTGCCTCTCAAATTTAGAAATGTCAGAGAGTTTTACCGGAAACTCAATACCTGAAAAATCGAAACGGTGGTGGTGAAGGCTTCCATATAATTACTGACTAGGTACGCATGTGTTTTCGGCCGCCTTTACTTGAGCTGCCAAGAAGTGTCCATAGAAAGCAGTACTCGTCATTCTTGTTTTTCAACATTGATGACGGCCCTCTTTCTACGGATATCAAGTGGCAGTGCAACATAGGATGACCCTCGATAGAAAGGTGAAAATGAGAAATACTAATGTCGAGGGATTCTATTCTATCGAGTGTTTTGCCACTTGTCCTTTCTTGAAACTCACACAATTTACTCTGAGCTCCGACTTCACATATTTTTCATACCCAATCCGACAGGCAAGTGCTTGTTGTGACTTCACGCATTTTAGTTAAAAAACCACATAGGGGCGGTTTCCAAAATCATTTCCTTCTGTATTTTATATTGGTTAATCAGTCCAACCTGCACCTTTACAGATGGGGAGGACCGATTATCCACAATTTCGCGAATTTTACCGGCAACAAGTTTTAAAGCAAGCATCAATGAAATTCATTGGATCTATGAAATTTTGAGAATTTGAAATTGTCCGGAATAAATTCTATTTTTAAATGCACTAAGCCTGTCTTCAAGGACTAAGCGCGATACTGCTGACTCACCTATCGTTGCTGCATGATCATGACTGCATAAGGCTGCCCCTGCACCGGCATACTGCCGCTTGGCCCCGGCGATGGACTGGCATACTGTCGGCTGGAGCCGGGCGATGGACCGGCATACTTGCCGGCTGGAGCCGGGCGATGGACCGGCATACTGTCGGCTGGAGCCGGGCGATGGGCTGGCATACTGCCGGCTGGGCCCCGGCGATGGGCTGGCGGACTGGCGGCTGGGCCCCGGCGATGGGTCGGCATACTGTCGGCTGGGTCCCGGCGATGGGTTGTTGAAGTGATGGCTGGAGCCGGGCGATGGTCGGCTGGGTCCCGGCGATGGGCTGCTGGGGGGCCCGGCTGCTGCTGTGGCGGGCGGCCGGCTAGGTTCCGACGTCTCCCATGGTCGCCATATTGGTGGCGGAACTGCCTCGTTGGCCGGGCGTCCGACCGCCCCCTCTGAAACATAAAAAAAGAAGAAAAATGTTTTAGTATCATGAAAAACATAATTTTGTAAGCATAAAATAATATAGGTAAATTACTGATGTACTGGACTTACCGATATTCCAGTGTGCTGGTGGTTGCGGTGGTGGTGACATGCTCTGCGGCATATCCACGTCAATATTTGGGAGCATGCTCCATTGTGAGCAATCACAAGCTCTTTTTGGGCTACTTAATTCCTGAGAAGAATTACCCTTACGCTTCTCTGGGCGTGATGGCTCATCTGAAAAAAAGAAAAAAATAATGTATTAGCAACAGTTATAAAGACATGGGAAAAAAAATAATCTATAGATAAATACGTACTGAAATAAAAAAGGTCACTGAAGGAAATATCCAAATCACCTGCGAACAAATAAATTAATAATATAGACTACTGCTTCAGCACTATACATTTTCATAAATCTAGTTACTTTAAAAAATATTATCATTACCGAAATCATCCTCAGCGAGAATTTCATCAATGTCTGAAGCAGAAAAAAAAAACCTCATCAGTATATGTGAAAGAATTTAAAACAGCCAGAAAAACAAGTTAAATATCAATAATTTACTTACCAATATCGCCGAATAAGCTAAGATCCTCAGAAGACATTGCGATGATCGAAGTGTTCAGCTCGGCCGCTCAGAGAAGACTGGATAGCAGAAGGGGGGGGATCTCTGCCCTTTATATACGCGTCTGGAGCCTTGGAGAAACGCTTGGCGTGAGAACGCAGTGCGTCCCCCGATGATAAATGTGACGCAGCTGCGCGCGGCGGCGCGGGAGCCTTTGATAGCGTGGGAAGCGCTTGGCGTGAGAACGCAGTGCGTCCCCCGATGATAAATGTGGCGCAGCTGTGCGCGGCGGCCGGCTGCAAGGGGAGCGATAATTAATGGCCTTGTTGACAGGTGTTGACATGACTAATGGCTTCCGCCTGCGCGACTGGCGAACACCTGCGCGACGTGGGTGGTCTGGCGGCACGTTCGCGGCGGGGAGGGGGGGGGAGGGGGAAAAAAACAAGATGGCGCTGCACCCGCTTTAGAACACTACTGTGTCATTTTATAGTCTTTTCGAAGAGGACGCCGTGACAAAATGCTAAACCTGTAAGTGCGCCCTGAAATGAAAGAATTTGGGAACGACTGGTATAGAAGATATGAAGGTATTCCTCAATATAGTAGCGTGGCTGTGCGAGAATATGAATGTACATTTGAAGAACATTGCTTGGGCAGATAGTCTACAGCCATATTTTAAAACGGACATTTTTGCGTGGGGCACAATGAACAATTAAAACGCCACAAGAAATTCTGAAAGCAAAGAGAAGTATTTTTGGGAAAATTGGTAACATGTTAGGGCGTTTTTATGTTTATGTTAGAAAAAACAGAGAGTTTTTTCAAAAAAGTAATTTATAGAATTTATACAATTTTTAATAAACATTTTACTTGTAAGAATTTTAAGTTTATTTGTTTTTAGTTTTAGGTCTCTTTATCATCAAATTCAGAAAATTTTATCATTCACTTTTTTATATGAATGAAAAGCAAATTTTTCTGTAACCTTTATGAGGGAAAGGTTTGAATTATACAAAAGTAGAATAAGATGATATTTTATTCAAAAATCTAAAAGCTGGGAAAAATTTGCAAAATAATAATAATAATAATAATAATGCGTAGAAAATTTTACCGAAATTACAAGCATATCTCCGAAAGTTTAAATTTTAAAATGCCTAGTTAAAGATTTTATTCCTCCTATTAGAAACTGTAACAGCACTGTTAATATGAATACACAAAAACCAAACACCCTGTATAATATTTGTTCTGTGGTGTAGACTATCGTTTCTCTACCTTTTTCAACCAGGAATGATGTCGAAAATAATTCTGTAGACCACTAATCTATAGGCTCTAATTTTTCCATAGTGTATATAATTAACATTGTTACCTCAAACAAACAAAAAACATGTTTTATAACAAGTAGCAGCAGCATAATTTGTAGTTATATTACCTACTATATTGTATCGCATCACCATAACCTAAGTCTAAAAGGACGATTTGAAATCCAACTGAAACTCATTTATCAAATTTCAAGCGAACTATTAAAAGTTAATCAAATAATCAGCAAAGCTTAATATTTATTAATCAAATAAATAATAATGTCTGCGGACCAGCGCCAGGATTATTGGGCCCCCTCTCCACCCCTCCAACAATTTTTTACTTATCACTTTGGTTTTCTGGATACAGTAGGAAAATTTTAATGCAAAATTCTTCAAAATCATTGATGCTGATTTTAAAACTTTTTGATCTTTATTGTGCTAGACACCAATGCCGCCGGGCACCCTTCGTCTCCGCTTAACCCCCTTCCCCCCCCCCCCTAACGCCGGCCCTACTGCGGACCACCTACCAAGGGCGTATCCAGGATCAGAACTGGAGGGGGGCAAAGATTTGAACTAGGGGTGGGGCAACTCATATTGGTTTCGAGGAAGTAGGGTGGGGGACTGAAAAATGATGATTTCTTACAGATTAAAACTCAAACCCATTGAGGAAACTATTTTTATTATTGATTAATATAGTAATCCAACCAATTAATCTAAGGACCTACTATGTAAATAATTAAGATCATAACTCAGTTATAGTTTTTTATGTAAACATTAATCGTCTCGGATTCTCAGAACATTTTTCAATAACTTTGTCAATATCTCACGGTGTTCTTTCACGAAATTTCGATGCACACTCATCGGGCATAATCTTTCATATCACAAAGTGCTCCTGAGCCAGTTCTTCACTCGCCGAAGCGTATGAAGGCAACTGCCCCCTCCCTCCCCCTCTCGCAAGATATGCCCATGCCACCTGCCCAATCTTCGCGGACCAGAGGTTGAGAAACATGGTGAAGACTGTTGAATTTAAGTAGAACCTAAGAATGTTAAGAATATGAACGTGAATGTTCACTTTTATTTAAACGTAACTAGTAGTTGTTAGTATCTAAGTGCACTTTAACAGTGGGCTACGCAGTTAACATAATTTCCAATAATCTACTGCTTACTATTAAATTTTTTTGTAATAAAATCTCATTGTATCTAGACGCATATTGTTTTCAATCACAATCCATGTACACAAACACAAGTGCTTACCCACTCACATCTATTGCGAGATTAAACACAGTTTTTATGGTAAGGTCCAAAAGTTGTTTTTGTTAATTTCAGGTACAACAATATCGTATGAATGATGCTGCTGTGATCCTCGCAGGAGGCCATTTGATTCCCTCGTACGCTTCATTCGCTAGCCCTTTCAGTTCTATTATTGACCTCAATAAGGTGCACAGTGACGTAGCTGCCGCTAACAGTATCAGCGCCATAATAAATACAAAGACTGCTGAAGATGAATACATTCCAATAAATATTGGCAGTGACGAAAGACAGAAGACGCATTTTGAGAATGTTCCTGTCATTACAGGAAAATGTAATCAGAGTGCTGTAACCCCAGACATTCCTGTAGTCGTAGGACTCAACTTAGGTTAGTATGAAAGTGTTTTAATAGCTGAAAACTAATTATTAAAGCAATTAGTATGTTAACTTAAAAATAAAAATCAACGCCCCCGGGTGGGCTCGAACCACCAACCTTTCGGTTAACAGCCGAACGCGCTAGCCGATTGCGCCACGGAGGCTGTTGAGAATTAGTGATGCTAAATACTGTTCTTATACATATTTCTAGTGTAAGCTCCATTATTGTTAATAATAATAATATTTATAATTAATATTATATTTACTTATTTCTTTTACATGTAATTGTAATAATATTCCAAAGATTCACATTATTTGTGATCAGTAATATTGTTTCAAAAAGAAAACTGACTTCCCTCTTATTAATATGATAATTTAAAAGGTTACCGAAGAGTTAATCCAAAGACAGCATAAAAATGTGGTTTTATTTTATTCAGTGTTTTGCCTCATTCTTGTTCCACTGTATAGCTCTTAAACAACTTAATTACAGTGATTGTTACGATTGTATAAGTATTGCATTTTAATAAAAATAAAGTTAATAGATTCCTAGATTTTTTTACTATTGTTATACCAAGCAAAAAAAAAAAAAAAAAAAAAAAAAAGTTTTACAAAGAGCGGCAGCATAACTTGTTGTTATATTCCTATTGCGAACCTTAAATATAGTTTCTCATGTTTTAATTTTGTTATGAAGAGAAGTGCTCGATTCAAATACCGACCAAATAACTGAAGAGTTTCATGCATCGATCCTTGCCGCACTTTAGAAAAATTAGTAATTTTTTCAACGGTCAGTTCTATTTCATTTATTTATTCACCAAATGATACATTTTCATGTGTATTGGTTTCGTCATTTTAAATTTTAATACATAATGTGTACAATTTGGATATTCAACTATAAATGTAAGGTAGGCCTACATAGAAATATACATAAGATTTAGTAAATTTATCTATAACTACTAATTTAATAGACACAGCTGTTTTATATAATTTGACTAATTTAAATAGTCTTCTATGGAGTAATAAGCATTTTCTACTAGATACATTTTTAGCCTTTTCTTTAAAAGTTCTGGGTTTTTTTTCTCCCTTAATTTCTACTGGCAGTTTGTTATAGGGGAGACTGGGGAGGAATGGGACAATTTGTGTTTGAGATTTTAGTCAGGGAGTTGCTGTAACATTTGAAGTATATGAACTATGGATGTAGCCTATTTAGCACATGTAAATGACTATATACCGTATAACTATTTTTTCAAAATACGCAATAACAGCAAGGGAATCTCGATTTTTGAACAAAAGTGACATTGTCCCATTCCTTCTGCACGAAGGAGGAATGGGACACTAACTTAATTTTTAAATAAAATCCCAACAATGTTACTCTTGGACTAGTTCAACATGAAAAAAGATAAGTTAGCTTAAGCAATTGAAAAAATTATGGTCTCACATAAATAAATGGTGCATAGAAAATCAGAATGTAGGAAATCTAACACTTAAATTCATTCCAAAACGGAAAATCGTGTTGGTTCTTTTAGTTCCACCAATGACTGGAACAGGCATCTTCAAAATGATATCATTTCTTCTTGAGAGACCCATATCTTCAACATTAGGATAAACAAATGACATTGACTTGTCCCATTCCACCTGCAGACCATTGTCCCGAACCTCCTGCAAGGAACCATTTTAAAAATTACGTACATGGAAAACACACCACTGATCACAAAGCAGAAGAGTTTGGAGTTCAGTAATCTTTAAAATATATGTTAATGCATTATGAACTTCTCTGTTCTGTTAAAAATAAGAAATTTTTTTTACAACTCACTAAACTTACTTTTAGTGGTGAGAAACACCCTTTTTAACACAAAAATTGGAGTCCAAAACTTTCAGCGTCGTATCTTCACTGGCTAATGAGGCACTGCTAGTCCTATCTATGATTTGAATTGAATTGAATTTTATTTGATCCATGAAGTCATAATTTATGACATAGGACAAGTCATCAGTAATTACAATAAGCATTACAATATAATTTTTTCACACAATATAGGATTACACATCATTATTATAATTATCATACTTAAAATTTCACAGTCAATACAAGCAGCATATGAAATACATATGTTCAACTGAAGTTAAATTAATATTTCAATGTTTTACAAGTTACAATACAAAATAATTTAATCATGTTTGTTCATTTCTTGATTGTTCATATCTTCATTGACACTACCTATAGAAGCTATTGACTAATAAAAAAAATTTTAGCTTATATTTAAGATTATGTAAATTTGATATTTATTTTATGTTTTCAGGAAGAGAGTTGTACAGAATTTTAGGCTGGTAGAGTACACTATTTTGGTATAGAGCTTTCTTGTGCCACTCCATATGAAAATTATCCCTACCAGTATTCCTTGTTTCATGTTTATGTATTTCCTTTTTTAGCGCTGCATATTCCTGATGTGATTTCAGGAAGCAGATCCACTCAAATAAGTATATACATGGTAGAGTCAATATTTTTAGTTCTTTAAAAATATCCCTGCAGGATTCTCTCTGTTTCATACCTTTCATGATTCTTATAGCTCTCTTTTGAAGTATGAATGCCTGTTTTGCATGTGTTGAATTTCCCCAAAAAATTATACCATATCCTAATAAGCTATGCATATATGAATAGTAGGCACACAACATTGTTTTCAAAGAGCAGCAATCTTTAAGCATTCTTAAAATATAACAACATTTGCTTAACTTCTTATTCAGTGATTCAACATGTTTATCCCACTTTAAATGTTCATTCAACCATATTCCTAAAAATTTTGTGTCATGTATTTGTTTTATATAGGTATCTCCTATCTTCACTAAATTACTACTGTTATTTTTGTTTATTATATGAGTGAAACTAATACATACTGTCTTTTCATGATTTACAATCAAGCAATTATCATGGAACCACTTTTCCACTTCTTTTGTTGTTGCAGTAATTTTCTGTTGTAGGTCAACTTCATCCTGCCCTTTTATAAAAATATTAGTGTTGTCTGCAAACAATACCTCATCAGCTGTTAATAAATGATTTGGTAAATCATTTATATATATAAGAAATAGTAAGGGTCCTAAGACTGAGCCTTGTGGTACTCCGTGGTCAACTTTCTGATACTCTGAAAAATATTCTTTACCATCATGACATACTTTTACTCTCTGGTACCTGTTGGAGAGATATGATTTAAACCAATCATATGCTTTGCCACGAATGCCGTATCTGTACAATTTTATTAATGAGAGGTCATGCCTAATAAGATCACAGGCCTTGGACAGGTCTAAGAATAACCCACTGTTTATTTCACTCTTATCCACTGCACTGAGAACAGTATTCAGAAAATTGTAAATGGCTGTTTCTGTGGACCTAGTATTTTGTTTCTAGTGAGAAAATCAGTGAGCCTTTCATACATTACTCTTTCAATTATTTTTGAAAAACCAGGTAATAGAGACACAGGTCTGTAGTTCTTTATGTTATATTTGTCATCCTTGGTGTTACTGTTGAATACTTTAGTTCTGTTGGGAATATTCCTGCACTAAAGGAATCATTAATAATATCTGTAAGCTGGGAAACAATGTATCCTGAGCTGAGTTTAATGATTTTGTCTGGGATCCCATTAATACTGCAGGACATTTTATTTTTTAATTTAGAAATAGCATTTCCTACTTCTGTTATAGTAACTGGATATAGAAACATAGTTTTTTCATTCATGGGGACATTTATATTACCATTTCTACTGCACGTCGTTGGTGAAATTTTTTGCTATGTTTGTGTAGTGTTTACTGAAAATATCTGCAATCTTTTTTGGGTCCTGAATAATTTTTCCTTCACTTTTTATAACATATGAATTAGTTTTTGCTTTAAAATTGCCTGTGCTTTTATTTATAATTTTCCAAATGGATTTAATTTTATTTGAGCTCTTGGAAATATATGTATCATTTGTCTGCTTTTTTGCTGCTAATATTACTTTTTTGAAAATTTTTCTATAGCATTTTACATGTGACTTTAAATTTTTATTTTGTTTGGCTAATTTGTTTAAAATTCTAAGATTTTCTGCAGAATTTTTAATGCCCTGGGTTATCCACGTGATTGGATTGCTTGTAATTCTAACTCTTTTTATTGGGAATGCAACTTCAAAACAATACTTATAATTAGACATAAAACAATTGAACTTATCATCTATACTATTATGCATTCCTTCCCCCCACTTCATATTTTGAAGCATGTAGTTGAAAGTCACGATATTATCATCATTAAAGGACCTCCTCTGCACATACTTTTCACCAGTCTTGTAAGATTTGGTGAATATGTTCTTTACAGATAATTTAATAGCCAGATGATCAGAGAAACCCATATCTATTGTTGTGATGTTATAATTACATATTTCCTTGTTGATAAATATTTGGTCAATTGCAGACTCACTCCCGTTACCATACCTAGTGGCATCATACACAGTTGTATACATATTATAAGACATAAGCAAATTTATTAGCAGTTGCTTTCTAACACAATTACCATTAAAATCAACATTAAAGTCCCCAACTAATACTATATGGTTTGTTTGAATTTTTAGTTCACTTAGAAGATCTTCCATGTTTTCTAAGAACACTGTAAAGTTGCCAGATGGTGATCGATATATACACACAATAGTAATTTTACATTCTATAAGCACACATGCAGCGTATTCAAAATCTTTTTCAAGACATTTTGCACTTTTCAGTCTTATTTCCTTTGACTTCAAATTAGGGTTAACATATATACATGTTGAGGGTAAACAAATGAAAATCTGCGACACAGTTTTATTACATAGTCTTTATACCATAGTACAGCATCCCAAAATTCTTTTCCAGAAATCACATGAAAACTGTACAAACGTCCAGCAGAAACAAACACAACGACTCCTCATATTTCTATAACTAAAAGAAAGTAACTGTGTCGCAGATTTTCATTTGTTTACCCTCAATTTGAAACAGTTGCAGACTTTCACTAATCCATTTTGTTATGGAAAAAGTTAAGATATATACATGTCCCACCACACTTGTAGGTTTCTCTGCAGAAACTACTTACCAATTCAAAATTTGGAATGTGAGCTGAACTTGTTTGAAATTCTTGCAACCAGTTCTCACTTAGACACAAAACTGATACATCATTCAAACTGTTATTTAACAACACTTCATATTCACTTAGTTTATTACTTAGACCTTTCACATTTTGATACAGAACTGTAACTAGTTCATTTGACCCTATTTTATATGTGCTCCTGTTACTATGTTGAATATTGCAGGTTGATACTATGGGTGTATTGTTTTGGACTGTGGCCACCAAAAATCCTCACCTCTTGGTGGTGGATGTCTCTTTCGGGCTGGTTGTTTTCTTCTAAAAACATCAATTTCACTTTCAGTAGCACTTACAGGATTTTTGGTAGACAGTTCCTTAGGGTTAGTATTTTGAGTAGTACATACCTGTTTGGATGTTGCTGTTGCTTCAACCACTGTTGTTGTAACAGATAACGCTGTAGTGTCCAGGATAGAATTCTTGTGTTCTACATACACACTTGGTATTTGAGATACTATTGGTAGATCTTTCACTTCAAATTGAGTGTGACTTGCATTTTCGTTTTTTGATGAACATTTGAAGTTGACAGAGGTGGTAGGTTTGAAAATATCACAGGTGTCCCATTCCTCCTGTGTTCATTTCCTCCCCAGTCTCCCATACAATTTCACTCCCTTATGAAAAAAACTATTTACACTTTTACTTTTTAATTTCATTTCTATGTGTAGATCATTTTTTGATCTTATGGAATATGTAAGGAGGAAACTGTTTGTGGTAAAGTCTTGTAAATTATTTTTTATATACTTTTTAGAATTGAAGATATAACAGTATGGAACAGTCAGGATACCTAATTTTCTAAATATGTCCTTACAATGAGTTCTCCTTGAAGTTTTTACTATTATCCTGACAGAAAATTTTTGTAATTTGAAAATAGTGTTTACATTTTTTTTGCTTGAAGCCCAAAAAATTATTCCATAGGATATTATTGAATGAATGTTTGCAAAGTATATTATTTTGAGGCAATCATCATTGCATACAGGAGCTAGAATTCTAAGTGCAAAACGGGTTGTGGATATTTTCTTTCCCAAAATTTGTACATGTTCATTCCACTTTAACTGGTGATTAATGGTCATTCCCAGAAACTTTGTATTTGCAACACACAAAATCTGTTCATTGTTCAGCTTTAAGTCTATCTGTTGAGCACTGCTAACTGAACTGAATTTGATGCTGCTTGTCTTATTTATATTGAAAGTCAATTTATTATTTTGGGACCAGTTTAAGACTTCTATAAGAGCTGCGTTTCCTTTAGCCTGGAGTTCATTGACTGAGGGATCACTGATGATGATGTTACTGTCATCTGCAAATAAAATTTTATCCCCATGACTGATGCTGGATATAAAATCATTTACATAAATTAGAAATAATATAGGAACTAGAATACTTCCCTGTGGGATGCCTATATTTACAACATATCTGTTGTCAAAACTCACCAGTAACATTAGGATATCAATTTTTTGTTGTTTATTTTTTAAAAGATGATGGTAGGATATATGACAGTCAACACAATGTGCTCGAAAGTAAAAGAGTGGCAAAGTATTTGCAGCATAGAGAAGTGGAGAGTAATTTTTTGTTCTTTTAACGTTGTTTGTGTAGATCGAACATGCCTCATATCAGAGACAAGACGATTCTCTTAAGCAAAAAGTGTAACAAGCAAATTTGTTGTTCGAAAACAGGAAGTATTGTTAAACCACTTCACACAAGGATACCGTATTAACAATTAAACTAATTTCGCAGCTATAAACATAAATTTTCATAACAACCTGCTATTTTATTTGTATTTATTGTTACTATAGCGATTGAGCATTTATCACACTGGTAATTCTTCTAATATTTGGGGTAACTTGTTTCCAGGATTCCATGGTGAATTATTCCAGTCTCTAACTCCCTTATTTGAAATACAATCCAATACATTCATTTTCCATTGATCCCAATATAAGAGACTGGCTCTGTGGGATGTAGAAAGTTGTCAATTTACAGATAAACAATTGCATAAAAAGTAATACACCAGAAGATGTACAGTCATAGCATACATGGTACATTAAACAATTGTATAACAAAATAATACATACACCCGATGTACAGTCATAACATACATGGTATATTAATTATGTCAGCTACATTTACACAAACTACTGGTAGTTTATTTTGTAGATACCTTAGAAATAAATTCTTCAACAAAGTAGAAGGAGTTGTTAATTAAAAATTCTTTCAATTTTTTCCTGAATTTATTCTTATCATCTGCTAGACATTTAATATGTGTTGGGAGCTTTTTGAAGATATGTATCCCTGAATATCGGACCCCTTTTTGAACAAATGACAACGACTTTTAATCCTTGTGAAGATCATTTTTACTTCTAGTGCCATAATTGTGTATTACTATTTGTTTCAAAAAAAGTATAATTTGTGACTACAAAGTACATTAATGTGTATATACACTCAGCCACCAATGTTAAAATCCCTAATTTCTTGAACAGCACTCTACTTGAAGTTCTACTGCTAACCTCACACATATGTTTCTCACTCCTTGCCTGGTGCTAGTTTCTGGTCATGGAATCTCTTCCCCTCTTGGTATTACTCCTGATTCTTCTACAATATCCATCTAGGCCTTGTTGCCAACATACACCTTAAACATCACACGATTTACAGACATCAGAAATCAATAAACTTTGATGTGTTCAATTCCATACTAACTACAGGTACTGGAAATAAACAACCCATTTTCATGTCATTACCAGCCCATCCTTCAGTGTTTAGGGTAAATTATTCATCACTTCACTTGGTAATTTCTTCCAATCCGTGACACCCTTATCTACAAAAGAATATATTCCTACTCAAACATGAAGTCAAATGCCAACTTGTAGCCATGATAATTTCCTACGCCAATTGCTCCTCTATCTCTGCGGTATACACTGTAACCATTGGGAGAAACAGCATCGTCTAGTACTTCTTCTTTAACCAAGACTCTACCCCATAATCACTTGAGATACACATATATCTTTTGCAAATTCTATTACTTTGTTTATTATACATATAGTTCTCCAATAATTCTTACTATTGGCTTTAAGATATTTTCAACATTAACCTCTGTCTTTCCAGTTGCACCCTTGTCTGTTATTATTTCAACAGCTTCGTCTATTTCTTTAGCAGTTGTATTTTTTCCCCACTGTGCATCTACAATCAGTATCCCTTTGATCACTTATTTTTTTCATCACACCAGCAGCCCCTAACCCAAAAAAGGCATAGTTCTGACACCATCATAATTGGAAGTTGGCTCCCTTACTGATTTAGCTGACAACTCAGAAAGTACCCCCTTCTATTTAGGTGTAGGCCATGCCTAGTGAAAGCCCACCTACCAATGGTGCCCACAGGCACAAACCCCAAAATAGGACTAATGCCTTTTCCAAGCAGCACCTCCGTTTTTGTGTTTACCCGACTCATAGCATGGTTCAACGGTGGCCAGTCATTGCAACTTAGGACATTCATCACCCTCCTCAGGTCATAATCTACTCTATAAGTTGTGTCCCTATAAATACTATTGTCTGTACTTCCCATCACTACTCTATCGTCCTTAGAGAAATTCCTCTATAACCTGCCCTAATGTTGTACTAGGTTTGAAAATGCTTTTGACCTGATAGCCTGTCCCTAATTGATCCTGCATAAAAGGGCCTCTCCCTTGGCTAGCTACTACCTACCCCTTTTCTTCCCATTTTTTCCATCCACACCTTTATTCCTAAAGGCCTGCTAGACCTTAACTACTCCTAAATCTACACAAGTCTCTTCACCATTTGACTCTGGTACCATATATATCTCTCCACTATTTCTGAAGTGCAGGGGCGCCGAATTTAGAAAACCTCGTGGGTGCTCATACTCATTTGATGATACATTAAAAATATCGGTAAAGACTAAAAAAAAAAAAAAATACGGTGAAGAGTGTGAACTAGTTTTGATGATACTTCCATTGGCGGGTTGCCTATTTGGAAGGGAGTAACCTACTATTTATCCCTGAAAGATTCAGGGTTCCAAGCAAATTAAATGAAAACCTTCAAAATAATTGACAAAGATGAAAGAAGTCGCCGGCACCAAATATTTTTACGTAATAGTGAAAATCGTATCTAAATCCATCAAGTAGATTTCAAGTTACAAGCGATCAGGCAGACAGAGTAGGAAAGAAAGATTCTGCATTTTCTTTATTCTGTTCCAGACCAAAAAACACACTAAAGTTCATTAAAATGACTTCGGCCTTTTTAAGGTGATTGAGCAACAAAACTTACAGATTTTCAAGTTTACAATAGTAATAAATAAGTAACCAATGATTTGTGAATTCCTATTAGAAATCAGGATTTATTATTGCATTTGATTTGTGTCCGCAAGGATCACTATCGTGAACGAAGTCGTGGATACAGCTAGTAATTAGTGTATAGAGGAAAGAAAAAAAAAAAGACGGGTAAAAAAATACTAGATTAAACAATAAAGAACGGTACCTATCATAATAATAAAAATGAAATCACTATGCGTAAAGTTCACTGTAAAATGGAGCCAGTGGTAGGCTCCGAAACGTGGCCTCGTATTTTTACTGACGCGCTAACCCAGTGGAAAGCTCGAGAGGATTTTACGGAACTGTCTCACCCAGAAAGCCTATATTCTTTCACGAACTTATTATATTATATTAGCAGTGTGTAATATAATTTTTATTAACTGGTGATATGTATTAGTACCTACTTAATGTATACAGCTTTAAGAAGAATTGTATGATGAACACTAATAAACCTTTATAAGAAGCTACATTTATAATTTATATAACGATATCAATCTTTTTCAATACAACCGTATTTGTGGAACTACAGCTCTATTTATAGACGTATCAGCAATATCTTGTAGGTATACTTCACCCGCTATTTCTCGGTTTACGTGCGCTACTATGTGATCATTCAATCATAACACTCCTCAAATAAGTTTTGCTCTCCAATCTGCTGGAAATGACCGTTCTGCGGTTCATGCCAATACTGGAATAGTTAAAACGATTTTTAAGAATTTGATGACTTCGCATATCATATGTTGGATAGATTCGCAATACCAATTTATATATATATATATATATATATATATATATATATATAGTGAAAATCGTATATATATATACACCAGCTTTGGCCGGCATGCGTTGCAATCCCTATTTTTATTTCTTAAGTGGGTACGCATATATAAAACAGACACATTAACATGTACCTAATAACTGAGAAACTGAATGGTTTCATATGTAAATTTTGTTTAAGGTTGATGAGTAATAGTGGGTAGGATTTTGTAAACCTAATGTAGGCAACAGATTTCTCTTTGTTTTGAAGTATACGTGTGCAGTGTACCATTAAAAATCTTATAAAAATAACTTATGAAATTATGATGGGTGGGAGTAAAGGGGAAGAGACGTTGGATTTTTGTAATATTTGCTTTAAAGTATTTGTGTGCAAAGTAACTTCAAAATTGGATAGAAACTGTAGCCTTGTATAAAGAACATTGACAAAAATTAAAGGGGTGAAAAGAGTGAGAGCGGTTGGGTTTCTGCAAATCAAATTTAAACAGTACTTTTCTGTTTGTTTTAATGTGTTTGTGTGCAAAGGACCATTTAAATCTGTGGGTATGTATAAAGAACGTTTACAAAAATAAGGGGGTGGAAAGGGGGAGAGGAGTTGGGTTTTCGCAAACCTAATGTAGATAGTATTTTTCTGTTTGTTTTACAGTATTCGTGTGCAAAGGACCATTGAAATCGGACTGTGGGTATGTATAAAGAACATTTACAAAATTAAATGGATGGAAATGGGCAGAGAGGAAGGGCTCATGAAAACCAAATATATAAAGTATTTCTCTGTTAGTTTTAAGGTAGATATATGCAAAGTTCGGTCAATACTGGATAAAAACTGTAGGTATGTGTAAATAACTTTGACAAAAATTAAGAGGGTGGAAAGGGGGAGAGGGGATGGGTTTTTGCAAGTCAAATGTATACAGCATTTTTCTGTTTGTTTTAAAGTGTACGTGTGATAATTTCTGTCGATATCGGATAAAAATTGTGGATGTGTAAAAAAAAAAAAAAAAAAAAAAAAAAAAAAAAAAAAAAAAAAAAAAAAAAAAAAAAAAAAACTGGAAAAAAATATGGGGTGGAAAGAGGAAGAGGGGTTGGGTTACTGAAGACCAAATACTGACAGTATTCTTCTGTTTATTTTAAAGTGCAAAGTTCCATCGAAATCGGATAAAAAATGTGGGTTCGTATAAAAGTAAAGGGGGAGAAGGGGTGATTTTTTTTCTTATTGGACACAAACCTTCGCACGCGTGCACATAATAACTCAAAGTTTCATCGTAATCAGCTGAATGTTTTAGGAAAGCAAAGAAGACGAACATACAAACATACATTCATTACATTGTTCAGTCTGACATTTTTTGTTCGTGGTGCAATGTCTAAAAGCACGCTGAAGAACCAAACGGTCCACATCAAAGTCATCTTCGTAGAACTATTTCACGTAACCGCTGCTTGTATCATTTTGATCAGTAAGAAATAATTCCACGTTACTCAAATGTGCATTTACCACACACAATGGATAGTGTTATGCATGACCTAACTTAGTGTTTATATTCTCCCTGGGTATGACGCGCAGTAGTGCACTCTCTTAACATAAACAAGTGCGATCTCGTCATGACATCTTGCCTCGCCACGCGGCGCTTAGTTTCAATGTCCGTGCTCATGGGTGCTCGGCACCCACTGATTACCTCTCATGGGTGCCAGAGCCCCCGAGCACCCACAGAGTCGGCGCCCCTGCTGAAGTGTATGTCTTCTTCATCCTGTTAATCTTATTTCCCTTCAATCTGTTATAAGATCCCAACCATCCTTTCCATCTTCTGCACTAAACCCATCATCTCTACTTTCTGCTCTATAGGCAAGTCTCCACAGGCTGGGTCCCCCACAGGCAGATCCTCCACAATATGTGCAACAATGGCCCAAAAATATTACCCTGTGGCACTCCTTTAATTTAATTTACCCTAATTGCGATGGAGCGCTTGACCCAGTGGCAATTTCCCTACACATCAATTTCTCCCCCTTTCCTTTTCGCACCTACTTTTGCCCTTTACCAACATCAACTTTACATTTTTTATCGTTTTTGGTAAATTATTCATTTCTCTCGGTAATTTATTCCAATCCTTACCTACGAAAGAAAATCTTCCCACAACCCTATGCCTGAAATTAGGTGCCAGTTTGTGGTCATGGTCATTTTTTTCCCTTTCCATGCACCTCTCCTATTTCTTACATCAATATCTTTCCATTTCTCACCACCGATATGCGCCTTGTACATTCCCCTTGCTCCTGTCTTGCAATGAGTCCCTATTTAATTCCTTTTACAAAATAATTACTGATTGTGTTCTGAAATAATTTCCACAAACAAATCTGCCTGCTGCCCTTTACATCCCCTCCGACTTCTGCATTTGATACTCAAAATGTGTGTCCTGTACTACAGTGCCATATTCAAGCAATAGTCTGAAAGAAGTTTCGTAAACCAGTTCCTGGAACATTGCACCCTGGTACTATCCTGATGGAGTTTATCATCAAATGTTATGACAAGATATTTCCATTTTAGGTCTTTTTTTTTAAAAAAATCTTTGTACCTATTAAGCTAAATCTTCTTGGCATTTATCTTTATTCCATGTTTGCTTATCCAGCCAGATATCTTCTCCATGTCTTTCTGCAGCTGTTCATAGTACTCTAGCATTTTATTCCATTATATACTATTGTGTGTTCTGTAAACACTTAACCTTCTCACTAGAAACCACTGACACAATCATTCATTAGAACAATGAATAGCAATGGTTCCAATACACTGCTCTGTGGAACTCCCATTTTCACTTCCACCTATTTTAAAATTGCCTTTTCCCCTTGTATATTTAATCCAAAATATCTTGCTTATAGTCCACATAGATCTCCTTCTCTAAAGCCTTGTTGCCCATTTACAAACCAGTTTCTCTTCCGTACAACAATCATTTCTAATACAGTTGCATTAATTGCTTCATGAATTAACCTGCAACTGATGCCAAACTAATCAGCCTATAATTTTCAACCCTATTCGCCACCCTTCATTAGGAGCCTATACTACCACACTTTTTCGGTACTATGGTTAGTAGCTAGTTTCTAGACTCAGTTGAAATAATATTAAGCAACAATGTTAGTTCTACCTGCCTGTAATACATATGTAATAATATTAACTACACAAGCTCCTTTAAGCTTTCTTCGTTTCTTCAGAAAATGTATGGGGTCTATTTTGAATTTTTTTTAGTCTTGTGTTTCACTGATTTAAGCCCTCCTGTCCCTGAATATTAGTTTCTAATAATTTCAATAAACAAGTAACTTACTATCAGTACCTTTTTCAAATCCTTAGTAACTTTTCCTTCTCTTCCCCTCAGTTTTCTAATAAAACCACAGAAATGTCTAGAAGCATCGTTCATTGGACCCCCTGTACACATGATATTTTTCATAAACCCATCCCCTCTTTCTGTTATTAATTTTTGGTTAGTTGTTTAAATTGTTTATACTGCCTTGCTGCCTCTAAACTCTGTTGTGTTCTCTTCTTACTGACGTTTTAAGACTCCTCACCATTCTTTTATGGTATATAGGTTCCGTTCTTTTCTTTATTTGCTGTTTTGAAATAAACATTTCTTTCTCCATTCTATCTCCAATTGATCCCACTTTGATCCACTGTACTGGTGCATTTCTTCCACATACTGAAATTTCCCCAGTAATCTCTCTTCAGTCCTTAAAATATCCCTTTTTATAATCATACCTAAACCAAATTTAGCTACTGACTTACTAAATCCTACCTTATTCTTGAGGACTGCTTAGTGATCACTTCTTCCTTCCATTACCTGAGACCCCATCAGGTTATCATCAGAATTCAAGATATCCGACATGCTTGATCACCTTGTGGTCTGCTCTACCACTTGTGTAAAATCTCCTTCCCTTGATAAGGTAATTGCCAATCTCTGTTCCCTTGTGCTTTTTTGTGGCTCTACACCTAGTTGATGTCATTAGAAGCGGGAAAGGAATGGGAAGGAATTCGGTCATCGCCTTTTGAAGGAAGCCTCCTGGCTTTCGCCTGGAGTGATTTGGAAAAACCATGGAAAGCCCTTGTGTTATTAACCTTATTTCCTTTACTGCTGACACATTATTATATTATGCTCACCTCTGAACTCTGAATATAAATTCAGCTTCTCTCCAAGAGCCTCAGCTTCATCATTCAGTTTTCAATCATAAGCAGATAAGACCATTACTTTTTTCTTTCTTTTTATCATCATAGAAAACTACCCCAGGTAACACATGATCTCTTAACAACAGTGAACTGTAATAGTCTTAGCTTATCAATATGAAAACCATCCTAATAATTTCTCATATATCTTTGAAGTACACTCTACAATCATCAGGAAAAACCTCATTGTCTAGTATTCCTTCCTTCAACCAAGTATCCACTCCTACAACTACCTGTCATTTTTTTTGTAACACTATTAAGTTACAAAGATCTATCATGCTGTTCATTATAGCCTACAGTTCACCAATAACAGTCATATAACTGGTTTTGTGATATTTTCTGCATTATTCTTTAGTTTTTTGTAGTGAGCCTGTCATTATTGTTTCATCAGCTTCAACTGTTTAGATGACAAGGACTGCAGTGATTATAATAATGACACAATTTTCCAGTACTAACACTGTCCACAGACCAAAAAGCCCACCACCTCCACAAGCCATGAAATAAGAACTTTTCTCAACATGCAGGGTCTGTTACAAGGCCTCTCTTCATAATCCATTACCCATCCTTGCTTCTCAAAATCCCCATACACTTACCCTGTAACTTCTTCAGATCCATAAGACTGACAATACTGGGCAATCAGTAGTTGTGGCATATGGGTCACCCATTGTAGGTATTTCGGCCTTTGTGGATCAATATCTCCAACGTTTTGTACAGCACCTTCCTTCCTTCATCAAAGACATCCCACACTTCCTTGAATGTCTATCCACTGTCAACACTCCTCTATTTCCAGATTCATCCTTGTAACCAGTGATGTAACTATCCTTTGAACAAAAATCCCAGTCAGGGCCTCAGTGTCCTAGAATACTTCCTCAATATTACAAATGGTCACCAAATTGTGACTCTCCAAAGAGTTGCTGAATTACGACCTTCATTCTGTTAATGATGCATTCATTGTAATTAGTGCACAATATTTGACTTACAATGCAATGATGTTTGAAAATTCTCCCAAATCATACCAGCTACTATTACTACTGCCACTGTGCTCTTCATAAAAACTGGAAACTACAGGTGTGTGCATGCCAGGTTGGAAAGTTTCGATGACGAGATTTTAACAACAAGATGAATTCATATAGTAGCTTTAAATTAATATTGATAAACAGTGATTTGCTAAATAAAATATTATTAGCATCCAAGGAAACATAAATTAAATTATACTAACAGTCAGATAAATATGATAACTAGTTGGTTTTGGTAGGAATAACATTTGAATTAGCCACAAAAAGTAAATGCAATCATAAAATTTCCTTAAATATTTATGATGCAGAAATATTTCTCATGTTCTGGGAACAACAATACTCTGAACATATACTGACAATAGACCAAAACTCAATAACTGACAAATGTGAAGACTCCTTAAATACTATAAAAAAGAACATCAAATAATAAACGAAAATCATAAGAAAAATATACAAAACAACTGAGTACCATCTGAAACGTCAGGAATCTCTAGGAGAAACAGGTTTGACCTTTCACCAGAGTCAGGGAAGAGAAGAGCCTCATGCAGATGTAGTAATGTGTAAGAAGAGGCACCAGGCCACTGCAGATAGTGGCTTGAGTATAAAAAGGAAAATGGAAGAAAACGTTTCTAGTGTTACAGCTGCTGGGAGAGGTGTAAGCCAATTCTTCAGGCTTAGTTAGCCACATACAACATTCAAGGCCATAAATGTTTAAGCCATTTGCCATTATGTTTTTCTGTTTATAAAATATGTAGTTTCTGAGACACACCATTTGTATATAGCAGATGAACAATAAAAATTACCTAAAAGTTTGGGCAGCCAGTCAGCCATGATCAAGGTTTGAAACTCAGCCTTTTATTCTTCCTTGCACTTTAAAACCAAATTGTCAGATCTGACCAATTAGTACGTTTGTGTATTACTGTAATTCAGTTGTTTTTAGTGACTAAAGCATAGTTGTCAATTGATTCCATGATGATAGTTGATCAAAATATGGCATGTGAACCTGTACAAAACTTGAATCTATACAAACCTGACAGAATAACCACGTGTACTATAATCTCAACTTCTAGATACAGTCGCAATAACTACATTTTCTACTGTCTTCAAATTTTCCAGATTTAATTGCAATTAAATGTAAGCAAAAAGATTTGTACATAGTTTCATTCAAAATTGATTATATAAAACTGGTTTTACTTTTAATTCGGAAGATCCACTGGAACCAAAAGAAAAAATATGAAATTTTATTATTTCAATTATAACTAAGCTTAATCAAGTATTGTGAGTTATTAACTTCAAAGATCATTCTTAACAACTCTCCTATGTAGCTGAAGCACTCAAGTGCAGCATTGCTGGCATGCAGTGAGAATACAAAAGAATTGCTGAGGTCAGAAAGAACATGTCACCATTTTTCTGTTATTCACTTTTTCACAAAAGTCAATTGTTTGGATGTACATGCATCCATGTGTGCAGAAAGGGTGTGAGTATTCAGTCTAGAAGACGTCTGAATTGGGCATAGAAAAATCAAATGAGAGTGGAAAGGGCATGAGTCGCTGACTTGTGCACTTTCTGCTCTCGCTAACTGCCACATGAACCCAATGTTAACATTTCATATCTTTTCATTCAAAGTTTATTGTTAATTTTTGTTCATTGTTAACAATGAAACATTTCTTTAGTCATTTTGAAGTCTCAGTATCAACATGTCCTCTGAATCAGATAGTGATGTTCCTCAACTAACTAGAAAAAGAGTGCAAGATAAACATAAAAGATTTACAATACGACATGCTGGTGTTCATGGATTATATTCCAAATCATTATAAGTATATTATCTTTTCGGTGAGTAGTGAAGTCCTTGGAAACAGATGAAGTTTAGATGTCAACAGAAGTAATCGTCTTTGTTAACTGAATTGTATGGGGAAAAAATCAACTTTTTAAAACCAAACACACAGTCAGTTGCCTGCACTGGAAACATTCCCTTTAAGTCCAGCAAGATGGCCAATGTAAGGCAAACTCTCAGAGTCTTCCCTACTTCGAAGAACAACACCTGGTGTTCTACACCAGCTTGTTGCAATGGCCAACAACAACTTGGGATCACAATATTAGCTCCAATTAGGAAGGTGACTAAACAGGATTTTTTCCACCTTTGAAATAACGAATTTTAATTTTGAAATAATTTGCAACTTCACCTTCTGAAGCACCAGCATTTGTTATTCTTTTTTGCAGGTTCTGCTATTTTGAGTTTCTAAGAGCTTACTATTTTGTGTAACTATGTCATAATTCTTTATAATTTCACATAATTTGATGTTATAATAATTGAATGGTTTATCATACTCAATAAAAAATATTATTATTTTTTGGACAGACTGTTTCATAATTATTTCCTATTTTAAAACTACTGAATGCAAAAAGGGTGCGAGTACAAAAATTTTAAACTTTCATAAATCATAAAATTGTTTACTAAAAATTATGTTTAAGGTCTCAAATTATCCATTCTATGCATCTCTTTCATTGTCTTTGTTTATTCATGTGTTTGGAAGACGCATAGGCAGTTTTTGTCTCTTCTGTAAAATTTAGAAAAGTTGACTCATTTCCTTTCTGACTGCAGCGATTAAAATGTATAGTATTCTTCTGTTCTGGGGAGAAGAAAAAAAAAAACAGAAAAAGAAATCTTGGCCTGAGGGTCACAAGAAATGATGAATGGCATCATGCACAGACAAATAAATTTCTGGCTGTAAACTACCACCAAACAGTGGCGTAGCTAGCGTGGGTGACACCCGGGGCGGATATCGATGGTGTCACCCCTTGAAAATTTAAATTCAAAATTAAGTAAAATATAATATCTTGTAAGTGTAAAATATCATATTCATAAAATATAATTAAATAAACATTTATTGTTAGTAAAAATTATAGTTGATAAAATTATAATATTAACTTCATTTAAAAAACACAATAAACTAAAAAAAATCTTGTCTTTTTAGCTCTAACAGCTGCAAACTCGTAAATCACATCTTCAAAATTATCAATTTTAGTTACTTCATGTTCAATAGTCAATATGGCTAGATTTTAGCCACGTGTTGCTCACCGGTGATCGAAAGTGGTTTTAGAGAGGCGGAGGCCTCTGAAGATCGGGTCTCAGTTCGACACTCGGCCGTCACTGAATTGGTTTATGTTTTGACGGTGCGGATCAGTATCGGCCTGCTAGATGTGGAGAAGCGCATCGAGAGAGTTCGGAAATTTACCTTCCCTTACGACTGAATGTTGTTTTCATGTTATTATTTGCCTTAAAAATATTTTTTTTCATCCATGTTCATCAGATGTTCGTAAAATGTAGGAAGAGTCCTAGCATCTTCGCATTAAAAAAATCAGAGCTTTGCCAGAGTTGAAGACCAATTTTACGACCCACAAAAATTGCAGCAGAAAGCCGCATTTGTAACCGAACCTCCTACACCCGAATCGCACGCCGTAACCAGAAGCAAGACTAATCTAGAAGTCTGAAAAGTATGTATTCAAACACATAAAAGTGGATTCGTGTCTTTTGATAACAAAAATACATGGTACAGAAAAAGAGTATGTTTATTTTATCATGTTTGAAAACTTATTTTTCATCACACCTATATTCGGACTGGTGACTCAAATGTTTATTGCGTGCGATTTGGAAACTGAAGGTCCGGTTCAAATCCCGGTCTCGACTGTAATTTTTGCGGGCCTTAAAATTGACTTTTACCAATGGCAAAGCTTTTATCTTTTAATGCGAAGGATGCTCGGTGGTTTGAATTTCACGTTAATCTGTAGGTCTCCTTTTCAAGTTAGGTGACTACGATATATGTGCACTGAGAGTTTCCAAATAAGAAACTCTGTGACTAGAACATTGAGATAACATGAAATTATTATTTTTACTACACAAAATCTTTACGACATATATTTAAATTAAAATATGTTATAATCTCGTTCTTCACTAACAAAAAGTATTGAGTGAATCGAAAATAACCTCAGACAAAACAAACACGTCAAGTGCGAGTGATTGACATTTCATTGAGATTGCGTTGATATTGTTAATACTGCGCTGGGATACTATTTTTGTACATAAAATATCAACCAGTTAGGTGATTACGTGAGTCAGATAAAAAAGTATTTTAATGTACATTTGTACCAAAACTGTGCAGAATAAAGTACAGTACTCTATAATAAAGTAGGGTGTCAAACCAACCTGTCATCCCCAACACTGATTCCCTGCAACAATCACTTGAAAACGTTAAATGAGACTAAAGACCGGGTAGGAACACGGGCGAGCTATGGAAAAGTGTGGACGCTAGGGGGCGAGCCGTCACTCGGCCGGCTGTCGTTGCGGTTACGATACAGGCCGGTATTGGCAAAGTGCAGATCGACCTTTACACTTAGCAACTGATACATAAACTGGTGCAAATTAAAATCCCAGCACCCAGACGGTGTTGTGATAAGCGAATGAAATTTGGCCCCAAGTATGCCCGCATGAAGAGTATTAAATGATTTAAAATTAAAAGTTTTATATGTTATAATGTGAGAATTACTGTGCTATATATTATGTAAATTGCAATTTTTTAATTTATTTTTTTAGCGTATAAGTGGCGAACAGTGTGGTGTCACATGACACGTGGTTGCCCACAAGTTTTTGCTGTCTAAGTATGCCAAGGTGAAGAGTAGACAACTCTCTACACCCAAATGTCTAACAGTAGGAGAGGTCGGAGAATTGACATGTTTTTAAAGGGTGCATCATATGGCGAAATCTCCCGAAGGATTGGCCGTAGTGCTACAGTATGTCAGTATAGAGACTTGTTACACAGTGGTTGAAAGAAGGCTCTAATACTCCTAAAGCAGGTATGGGTTCATACAGATGAATAACAGCACGTGAAGACTGTCAAATGGTGTGAGTGGCTGTTTCTGGCAGATGGTTGACTGCAGGCCAGATCCAAGTAGTTGTTACACATAGTCACACCCCGCCTCCGCCCCTCCCCGGATGATTGTAAACTAATTGCTTGAAGCTGGGTTACACTCTCTGTCCCCTGTTAATTGTGTCCCATTAATCTAATCTAATTGCCATCATCATCTACCCTGGTGTAATGCGAAACACAAATGGACATGTGAATGGCGTACATTTGTGTTTAGAGACGAGTCTCGATTCTGTCTGTGGCAAAGTGATAATAGACGACATGTTCGCAGGCGTAGTGGAGAAACGGCTTATCTGCTGATGATTTCAGAACCCCACGCAAGTGCCGCCACCAATGTCATGTTTTGGTGGCAATCAGTTTCGATAGCATGACTGAGTCGGCTGTTGTTGAAGGCAATGACAGCCCATCACTAACATGTTAAACATCCGAATCACTTTTTCCAACAAGGTAATGCCCGTCCTCATACTGCGGCCATCGTCACACAATCCTTGCAAGGAGTTTCGATCACAATATGAACAGCACGGTCCCCAGATTTGTCCCAAATAGAGCATTTATAGGATACTAGCAGTAGACATATTACATCACATGGTCACCCAGCACAAACTGTGCAACAACTGACTGCAAAAGACATTCACGAGTAATGAAACACACACCAGTCAGACACCTGAACACTTGTTGTGTCAATGCCGGCAAGGATCCAAGAATTTATTGGTGCTCAAGTTGGGCGCATTTCTCACTGACAACAGTAAAAGGTAATAACTTAGCCTGATCCATTTCCATTTGTTATTATTTCTTTTAGGTATGGCCCTGGATATATTTTCAAAGTTTCCTAAAATTATACCATTCATGTATGCGTGTTGTGATTTTAATTTCCGCCAGTGTAACTATAGGGCGACCATAAGATTTCGCTATAAATTTAAAAAAGTCGAAAGCTACCCATTTGTTACTGAAACGTTAACATAGGCTGTATGTATTTAAATGAATTCACAACCTCGGTATTTGGAGGACCAAGGGATATTGCGAGGGAAGTTAACAGAAGTGGCTTGATCCAAGTAGAAGCAATTCCAGACCCAGATGGGGTCCCATTGGTGCAAACCCAGGATCAGGATCCCACAAGTTGTGGGACCCTGGAGGATACTGTATAGTCAGAGAAGCAACTCTACATTAAGTTCCTTCATAAAAATAGAGGAATAAATGAAATATAAAATCATAATTAAACGTAATTTAAAATAAAAAAACAACGGTCAGATAATAAAACAACTTGCCTTTGAGATATCTGCCACCTTTACATGAAGTACTTAACAAGTGAAGTATGTATTTTACTACCCGCCTAAGAAATAAGTAGCTACAGACTCCTAAATATGATATGTATCGAAGCCCATCTCCACGTGTAAATTTTAGATTTCTAGCACCGCTCAGTAGCGTATAAATAAAGATGTTGTAAACGGCTCGAATGTTCGTTCAGTTATGATTAAAGTTCCATTTTTGTTCAGGAACAGAAGCTCGACATCCCTGTCGATTTAAGGAACCCATAAGAATGTAGGTACCTGTATTCGACAAAGAGGTTACCCATAATAGAAATCTTCTTCTGTAAATTTATGATGGAAAATTCTTAGAGAAACATACGCTTATTTATTTCATCGTGATCATAATTGTATATTCTCAATCAGTAGAAAGCATATCAAACTTACATGAATCTAGAGTTAAAGTGCTTAGGGGGCATCCATAAATTACGTGAGGTGAAATAGGGGCGGGGTCCAGCGAAATCTCACCAATTCTCAAGTGAGATTTTTTTAAAATTGTGTTGGAGCTAAAAAAAAGGGTTTACAAATGACGCTAATGTTGATTTTAGGGGGGTATTTCGTCAAAAAGTGTGGGTGTAACCGGCTTTGGGAGGGTGAGACCTAGAAAAAAAAGGTCTCAAAAAGTTGCGAAGACGATCCGTAGGGGGAGGGGAGGGGTGTCTGACGGGACCAGATGTCACGAAGTCTCACCAGAAAGGGGGGGAGGGGAGGAGGATCCGAAAATCCGGAAAACACATCACGTAATTTATGAATGTCCCCTTACTAATGTTACGATTTCGCTAGCAAGATACGCGGTTCCGACTGTTTTAAGCACATGCCGTACAAAAACTGATTACCGACAGACGATAACACTTGGAATCGTCGGGATTGACTTGAAACCTGACAGTATTGCTAGTTTAATGCAGTTTTCCGAATCATTTTAATTGCATAAATTCGAACATGATACGATTTCATGTTGAGTATAGGTGCACTGTCGACAAAAGGAAGGTACGAAGAGTGAATATCGGATAACACGAAGTGTACTCAATTCGAATCTGTCAGATAATAAATTCGAAAATTACTAGAAAATACTTCAAGGTACTTGTGAATCTTAGCTAGAAAGCTAATAGAATTCTAAAAATGCAAAACAATTTTGAAGCCTAGACTACGCGTATTCCCACATACGCTTGGTTGCTTTTGTTTTTCATTTTCGAAGGAAAATCTAACATTTTTTTAAAAATAATTTCGAGGGATTACAATTTAACTGCCTAATTGCCATGATTATAACAATTTTAGATATATATATATATATATATATATATATATAATTTATCCTTTACTTTTAAAACTTCCTCTCTTAATACAAGAAAACTTACATTATATCCACCGCCGCTCATAACAAACCAAACAACTGTGACGGACGGCAAGCACAACGAGTTCCTGTGATTGTTGGAGCAAAAGAGCGATGCTCTATTGTTTAAGCGCGCGGTGTAGCCAATAATATTATTATACTCTATTATATAGGATCGTATTTGAAAAAGCGATAGATCAACTTAAAAAGAAATATTCAGAACATTAAAGGTAGACGTGTTTCGACACCAAAGGATAAAAGAAGTCTATTAAAAATATTTTTTTTTTGTATCACACTAATTTCGATTATTATTTTCGAAATGCGGGTGTCACCCCCAAACGGGTGACACCCGGGGCGGACCGCCCCCACCGCCCCCCCCTAGCTACGCCACTGCCACCAAAACTATACATTAGAATAATGAACAGCAATGGTCCCAGTACTCTACCACGTGGCACTTCCATCCACTTAGTTCAATACTGCATTCTCTGTCCTAACTCTCTGTTTCCGAATCTGATGGATGAATGGTAATGTTCAGGGTGACATTTAGAAAGGATGCTGAATCGAATCCCAGACTGACAATTCAGATTTCGGTTTTTCTTGGCCTTCCCAAAATCACTCTAGGCGAATGCCAGGATTGTTCTTTCAAAATAGACCATCATCAATTTCCTTCTCACTGATTGCTCTCCTCCCCTTCCCCAATTCTATCCAGATTTAATGAACTGTAAAGTCTAAATTAAAAAATAAAATAAAAAAGTAGACAAAATTTTCGTTTTATTCCTTTTAAACAGAAAGTTACTTCTCTCATTCAATTTTTGTTTTTTTTCCATAAATTTATAGCACACTCTGTGAAATGCCTTGGAGATATCTATCTGTCCATTTCATTTAAAGTATCTTGCATATAGACCATTAAATGAGATAGTTTGTTTATTTTATAGGAGTGTACTCATAATTCTACCTTCTGATCATGCCAGAGTCTTCTCGATGATACAGTACCAGTGTGCCTGTCATAGGTCCAGAGTTCATCCAACGCCACTCAAATGGCAACCGAGGACGCATCCGTCCCCATTGGCCACCACCACCCACTCGACGCCGTCATCCTCTCCATCGTCCACACAAGTCATGGAAACCGCCACAGCCTCCGCTGTTGCTGCTTGATGATAAGATCAATTTTGAAGAAGCATAACTATTGTTCCCTGAAGAATTGAGAGAGTTAAGCTATGTTGATTTTTAAAACAAGACCTTATCTTACTGTTTGTTCCATGACTCCACACTCTACAAAACCTAAGAAGTTGCACATGTAGTGAGCTATGTGTACAATACCAGGCTACAATATAAATATTTCAGGACAGTAGTCCACCAACTCCTTCCTGCCTCAATCTTTATTTTCATCCATTTTATATATAATTCCTTCCGTTACACTAGGAGCAAATAGCACAAAACTATCAACACAATTCTAGTGCTCCAGTAAACAGACATAGAAATACAGAGGAAAAAATATTATTTGACTTTTTTAAATGGAAGATCAATTTTCGTTTCATTTTGATTATAGCATTTCCATAACATGGGAAGCATCAATTAACACCATTTTCAGTGGCATTAATAGTTTTTTTTTGTATAAATATAGATTAACATGTAGAGTATTTGTATAAAATATCTTTACACGTAGATTAAGTGATTTCACTACCTTCTCCAAAACTGTGCAAAATTAGATGCTTGGGAATGAATTCCTTTGCTTGTTTTAATTACAGGTTGACAAAAAACCCGTTACTATTAAGAAAACTGCACTTAAATATTTTTTCATCTTCTAGTTTGTTCAAAATCATCATTGTCCAAGAGTACAACAATGGAGTGAGTAGAAAGTCTTTCTCAGTTTTTACTCCCATTTTTATTAAATATTTATTAATTTTATTTTAAAATTTATCTTAACAGAAATGCTCCAGTGGCAGTATCACTGAAACTGAACAGCCAAGAATTTTTTTTTCAAACATCACAGTAACTACATCAACCACATAGGTTCTTCTCACTGTAACTGTTATCATCCACATATTTTTTCTTACAGTCATTATCTATGCTGATGTTTCCACAATATTTAAACTTCATGATTCTCTGACATAGTATTCCTAACACAGATTCAAATGATAATATGGAAACTATTCTACAGTTAGCAATTGTTTTTGTCATGAGTGAGTATTGCTTGAACTTCATGAAAATTACTGAAAAATCTGTAGTTTTAATGACCTTACACAAAACTGTTTATTTGTTTGTTTAAAAAAAAAAAATAGATATTGCATTTTTCCAAGTAAAATGTGTTTGCACTTATACAATAATGTAACAGGAAGCAATGTTCAAATGTTGAAAGTAAACCTACTACATACCTAACTAGACGGTAGGAGCATTGTGGAGACAACAAAATATGAACAGAAAATGTGTGTTATTTCGGATGACCCCGCAATACAAGCAGATTGTGAAATACTTTGGTAGTTTGAAATATGTGGCTTGGTAAATTTAGCCAAGAAAATCAATGTGTGTACATGCATGAAAAAGTTTAACATGGTCGCCTGCGTCAACCTAGCCATCTGCTTCATTATCTTCTTGCGAATTGTGTGTACAAATAAATTATTAACTTTTCTTTTATCTTTGTGCTGTGTTATTTTAACTCTCTAGCCCTACTGCTGACAACTTTAGAAAGATGGGTATATTTTATCTACCCTTTCCTTGTTCCACTTTTATTATGATAATGTAATGATATTGATGCCATTTGCTATAATACATTGTGATATCATGTGTGAAGTTCAGTTGGTACAGTAAGAACAATTGTATTTGCTTCCTGAACTACTAAATTACTTAGTAAAAAGAATTTTCATTCATAACATATGTAAAACTCTTATTCCATCTTTTCACACAGTAATGAGAACATACTGATTTGTCTATCCATGAGAAAAGTTTAAGAACAGCTAAAAAAGCCTCTCACTCAAGTGCATATATGACACTACGGAGTATTAAATGCCAAGGATATTCATTTGTCAAAAATTACCTAACAGAGGGTGTAGAGTCAAATTTTATTTAGATTTACTTAACAGTTTGTTTATTGGAACTGCCAAAAGCAAAATAGTTATGTTAGCAACTAAATAAAAGAAGTATAGGGAAAGTAAACCTGTCACTCGACACACATAAAGGCATGAGAGCTGCGATAAACACATGTTACAATATTTTAGTATAAGTGGTAATAGTGAATAAAGGAGGACATAGGGCAAGGAGATCGTATGTGTACACACTGAGACTCACCACGTGACTAAGTCAAAGAAGAGCTGGTCGGGAGTGCGGGGAGGGGGGGAGGGGAAGAGAAATTGACCAACAGTAATTGGAGGAAAGTATAATATATAAAGACCAATAAAAGTAAAGTAAAATAATAATAATAAAATAAAGACATAAATTTTTGGATCAGGAAAATAAAGAAATATATCTATATATATATTAATCTGTTTTTGCAGTCCTCTCACTTTTATTTGTGGTCAGTGATGGGTTTAGTTTTTCCATACTTCCATCATTTTCATTGTAATCATAGGTTTTGTGGATGGAATCAGTAGTCTCTTTGCTGCCTGCATGACACCACATCATTGTGCATGAAGCTGATGTTCTTCTTGGACAGTTTTGGCCAAGAAAGAGAGCACAGCCTGACAGTCAAAACACAGGCTTTACGCAACATGACAAGGTGTAACCAAAGCCAGCAAAGAGACAGCATTTCATTGTTACTATACATATTGCAAAATTACATGTCATGTTTAGTGTTTGCCACTTTGTAACAACCTTTCTGGCTTCAATTTTGGAGAGTGAAGGGTTTATTTTCTCTATCATTTGTTATTTATATACATCCAAATCTTATACACAGGGTCGGCATTAGGGGGGGGGGGGGGGAGGGCTAAGCGGGTCAAAAGTACCCGGGCCCGCCGGCTGATGGGGGGCCCGATCACCAACTGTAGGGGCCTCCAGGCCCTGAATCAAAGGATCCGCCTATTGTCGCCCAGCCAGAGCTAAAAAAAAAAAAGTCGCCCATTTTACCCCGGGCCCGAAATTCCTAGCGCCGGCCCTGCTTATACATATAAATAACCAGCTAGTCCTTCAAAATATTCCACCATTATATTGGTCAGTGGCCTACTGAATTTATGTATAGTCAGTCTTCCATTTTTGATGGCCCATGGCTTACACAACATATATATATCTATATATATATAAAACTAAGGAAGGATAGGGAAATATGACCCAACACTTACCACAGATGAAGGCGGCTGGGACGATAAACTCTGCCCACCAGACCCAGCACTTATTATCTATACCATTTACATTTTTTGTATTTCTGTATTTACTATTATCCATGCTATCTACATTTATTTTACTTTTCACTTATATATATATATATATATATATATATATATATATCCCCACCCAGTTATTATTCACCACTTTCAATAATAACATATCGTCATCAGTATCGATCCAATATTTGAGCTTACTCTCCCCCCCCCCCTTTTCCACCTAAATTACCATCCGCGCCTGAGACGCCATTCACCAGTCGGCCGTCTATGTGTACACATGTGACACCGCCTGGTGCTTCACCTTCTGCACGTTTAAGGCTGCTATAGGCCGAAATATTGAGCTTCTCTTGTGTTTGTTTTTTGTTCGTCGTCCCATCCACCTTCATCTGTGGTGTTGGGTCATATTTCCCTATCCTTCCTTAGTTTTACTGCCTTAACCCTTTCGTGGGCAAAATAGTTCTGGCAGCCTAACAAACCAAATTAATCTTAAAAACTATCTAGATCTGTCTTCTTAATATTATGGAGAAGAGAGTCCAAGTTTCTCTCTTTGTCTTTGCCTATAAGAGGAGGTGGGAAGTAATCTTCCCACGGACACTTCTGGGAAGTAATAAAAAAAGTTCGTTGTGTATCAATTTTCTTTTTATTTATCAACATAAAATGCATAATATATACACAAATATGCTCCTTTCACTTCCCATGTAATTTTCTGAAGCAGGGTTCACTGCATAAAGGTACATCACATGTTGTGCACATTTACCTAGTGCGTTTTTCAGCAACTTTAGTTCTGCAATTTCTGCACCTTCTGTAAGTGTTACTTACAATTGGTTGATGTGTTCCTACATCTATCAATCTTACATCATCAGGCACTTTGCATCTTTTTGCCAGAAATGCTGGCTTGCAGCCATACTGTTTTCTACAAGAAAATTCTGCAATCAACTGCCTGTCAAGGTGAACCCTGTATGTCAGTTGATCATAATTACCGGAATTTCTTTTGTTTTGTTTCCATATAAGGTGTTTATTATTGCTAGATCCAATAAAAACTAGAAAATCCTGTGCCACCACTCGACAGAGCGCATTCCTACTGCATATCGTTCCCTAATCTGGTCAGATCTGTCCACAACTCCCATAATTTTGATGTAACAATCCACCACTAATTTGTTTGTGAAAATAGGAATAGAGACTTCCCCATTCCTCATTGCTTTCTCCGAATCTGAGTATTCTCCACTAGTATTAGGAATTGCAGGTATACTTATATCAATATCTGTATCTGTAACTTCATTCTCAGATTTACTGTTTCTATCCATGTGTGAATCATCCAAAGCATTCAGTTCATCTGGAGCTTCAGGGCTTTTTATCCACATCAGAATCATCATTAAAATAATATACATATGTTACACCACATCTTGATCCCTTGGGTTATTCAGGTCCAAGTATTCAGACATCTGAATGTGGAATAAGCAAATAAATAAAATGTATGATAGCATACAAGGCAGGAAATATGTCACTATTATTCAAATGTGTGCCACTATAAGTATAATATGAAATGTTGAGGTCACAGCAATAAATATTTGTACATGAATTATTAAATAATAGGTTAGGTTCACAAACAGAACATCAATATATAATTATATTTGATATATATAAAACCTATTCAATGCAAATATTCCCAACAAGTTATTGAGTTTCTCAAAGTAATACTAACAAGGGACAGTGCCGTGGGAAGATTACTTCCCACTAGAAAAAATTAACTTTACAAATTACATGTACAATATTTTTTTGTGTGCAACACTTGAGAATATTGCTAAGGTACCTAATTACATAAATAGTATTCAGAATTTGTTAATGCTTTCCTTTAATAACAATTTATACGAAAAAAACCCAGCAATTTCGTCCAACACAGCTGGAAAATGGACGCAAATTTCACAATGATCATCAAGAAATTTGTGTTGCACAGACCACAATGTAATAATGCCCCATAAGGCGATTTTAACATATTTCTTCAAGCTTCTGGCAGATGGCAGCACTTGTCAGAGGTGGTAAATGCGCTTCCCTCAAAAGCTTTACTTGAATTTGTCGAGTGGGAAGAAGGTTTCCCATCGCCCACGAAAGGGTTAAAGCTTTTTCCTGCTCATTGTTATTATATATATATAATCTGTCATCGTTCGCACAATCTGTCATCAGTTTCTCAACTGATTTGATGCAATGATCCATCCCTTCCTTTCTCGTGACAACCTTTTCATCTTAACATACCCTTTACAACATCCATCTTCAAATATTTTCCTCATGTGTTCTAATCTTTGTCTACCTCTACAGTTCTTACCTTTGACTGTTCCCTCCATAAAAAATCTTAAAATGTGACCCACTATCCTGTTTCTTCTTTCTGTAAGACTCTTCCACAAATTTGTTTCCTCACCCTTCATTTCCAAAACCTTCATTTCACACTTTATCTGTCCAGTTAATTTTCAGCATCCTTTAATAGCACCACATATCAAATGCTTCAATTTTCCTTCTTTTTGGTATTCCTAAAGTCCATTTTTCACTACCATTAAGAGCTGTGTTGCCTATATTTTAAGGTGTCAATTACACAGTTTTACAGTAGATACTGAAAAACCATTAATTATTTTGTTTTAGATTTTATTATGAGCTTATATTCAGAAAAACCATTTACAATGTTTTTAAATGGATATTCTCCAGTAAAATCTTTGATTATTAACATATTTTAACATAACATTTCTTAACATACTTTTGACAGTTAGGATTTAACCTTAAGGCACACCGTATTTCATATGTTTGCAGTCTGAGTGGTACAGTTTACATTGTTGTTCACCTAAAAAGTTAATTCCATGATCTGTTTCTCATTATATATTTATGGCATTTACTGTTCCACTGACAGTCCTCTTACGCCTAGTAGTGCCAGCTTTGTGAGTAAGATATTATGGTTAATAATATCAAAAGCCTTTTAAAGATCAAGGAATATGTCAGACAAATTTACTTTTATTTGAACTGTCACTATTAATAATAAAAGTTTTAAGAACAATCTCTTTATTCTTAGTTTTAGTTGTGAGCATTCATCAGCGATTAATGGAACTCTGAGTCCTCATACAGATTTAGTTTTAGTTAATATCATGCCCATGAGGCCTAGAAGGGCAGTATGGTAGCATCTGATTACTGTCACCAATTTCATCACTCGTGCAGCACATGTATCATAAGGTATGCTATTTGGAGTAGATTAAATCATATTACAAGAATTCCTTCTACTCTCCAATCCTAGGATTGTTCAGATTTGCTCGACTTTAACTCTGGTTGAAATTGCACAAACTGTGATGCACATTGTGCAGGACTGCCCAATCTGCGCCCAATCAGGAAGCTTGGAAAGTTTAAATTCGGCAATGCCAGAGGCAGTGGCCTGGATTGGGCATTTAAGTGTCAAGTTGTAGATGTTATGATTGGCGATATTGGTGTGATGCCCTATTCACCTACCAGCTACCACCTACCATTCAACTTTGTATAAAATACATAAAAAATTCCATAGTTACAGTATAATTACACTATATTTGTGACTCATTTTATAAGGTTTCAAAAGTGACACGTAAGCAAAATAAAATAAAATAAATAAAAATCATCAATTAATTTCTGTTTTACCAAAATTTAACTTCCTCACACAATTAAACATATACATTTTGTACATCAAAATAATGATACAAGAGTCTTGTGTATTATGTAAGTTTTATTAATCTTAGCCTTAACAGATGTATTAAATATTATGGCAAAACCTGTAACCACCAATAGCAAAATTGGTTACAAAACACTACTTTAAATATATTAAAAGTAATATTTTTATCAAAATATATAATCATATATATTTATAGGTAGGTATTATTCAAGTAAATTCATGTCAGCGAACTTTATTAGCAAGCTGTTAAGTACAAAATACCAATTATTTATATGGTCTAAAAATAAAAAGTTATAGGTCTCTTGAAACAAATCTGAACTAAACATCTCAGTTCATTTGATTGTCAAACAATTCAATCCCAAATTCCTCAGAGTAATAGCACAAAAGTGCACTTTTAAGACATCCAAACTGTTTATACACAATTCAAAAGTAAATAACATTAATGGTTTATTATAAATGTTAAATTGACTTTTGTATGCCTTGGGAGCTTCCAGTCTCTTTGTCATTCCAAAAACTTTTGCATGGAGCTTGACAACCATTTTCATGAAATAAAAAAGCTATGTAATAACCTTATAGTTAAAAAGGCACAAATAGTTACATACATACAACAGTAAAAATATGAGATACACACAAATGAAAGGCATAATAACCTAATACTGGCATTTCTAAAATAACAATCCTTTGTTGTTATGAAAACAAAAAGAATTATGGATAGTAACCCATCACTTAATAAAGCTGAAGGCAGGACAGCTGTGAAGATGCACAAAACAAGACAAACACAAATTACAGTAGTAAAAAGTAGACACATATGGCCAAAGAATTGTTTGGCTACCAGCATTACAGAGTTTCGATATGCTGTGCATTCCACCTCTGTCATCGCTGCATCTACAGTTTAATGTAGAATCCAAACCATAGAACGTCCTAGCATGGCTCATGTGATCAAACGAAGCTTTCAAACATTCCTAGCCCCATTGGTATTTGAGCCCAGAACCAGACCACACCCATCTAAAATCAAATGCCTTAACCACTAAGTCAACCGCTCATAAATTACAATTTTTTGGGATAAACCTTAATTGTGTAGAAGCGTGCATAATCACAGTACTCTGGCCATCAGCTTTGGTAAGTTATGGCTTTACTGTCCCTATCCCTTTTTTTACCATATGGCCTCAGTGCATTTTCTTTTATGTACATTTTTTGCCATTACAAATATATAATGGGTTAACTTTTTGCTGATTCAAGTAAGGTAACATTTCTTTTCCAGTCTAAAAGATGTACAAGAAGTGAATTATTATGTTACAGTAACATAGTATTGAGTATTTCAGTAGATGTTTTCAATCCATAATGCCCTGCCAATGTAGCAGTCATTAAAGGCATTCTAAACTGAAAAAGGCTGTTACTATTATTTAAAAAGTAAAAATTATAACAATCCTTATGTACACACTGTATACAAATGCTTAATTATCACAGACTTTAAAAACATAATTACTGCTACATATAAGGTTGTAATTAATATTCTTATTCCTCTCCCCTTCCCATCCATACAATCATAAACATACTAATACATATTAATTACCAGCAACATAAATGAGGAAAGAGAATGTATCATAAAAATAATAAACAAATAAAATGAACAAGCCAGACACTCCAGTAATCGTGGGGAAAAATAGGTTTGACCTATTGCCAGAGTCAGGAGGAGAAGAGCATCGTGTAGATGTAGGAGTAGGAGTAGGTAAGATGCAGCAGACCTTTAGGAATAAGGGCGTGCAGGGCAAGAATAGGAAAAAAAGGGTTCTGCTGCTAGGTAGTAGCCATGGGAGAGGTGTAGGCCCTCTTCTGCAGGATCAGTTAGGTACAGGATAACAGGTCACAAGTTTTTTCAAACCTAGTGAAACATTAGGCCAGGTAATAGAGGATATAGGTTCCCTTTGTAGGAGTTTCACTAAGGATGATAGAGTAGTGATAGTGGGAGATGCGGGAAATAGTATTGATAGAAACGCGAGTTATAGTATAAAGAGTGACCTGAGGAAGGTGGTGAAGGAGGCACAGCATACCAGGGTGGAGCTCATGCAGGTCCTAAGTCACCATGACCGTCCACAATTGAACTATGCTGTGAGGCAGGTTAATGTGGAAACAGAAGTGCTACTTGGGAAAGGCATTAGTTCCTTCGGGGGGATTGTGCCTGTGAACACCATTGGTAGGTGGGGTTTCACTAGGCATGGCCTACACCTAAATAGAAGGGGGAAGGGAGTACTTTCTGAGTTGTTAGCTAAAGCAGTGAGGGAGCCCATTTCCAGTGATGATGGGGTCAGGACTGTGCCTTTTTTAGGTTAGGGGCTGCTGGTGAAGGGACAGAAATAGATTATCAAAGTGATACTGATTGCAGATTCGCGATGGGGAAAGTCACAGATATTAAAGAAATAGATGAAATGGCTGAAACAATAACTGACTGCGGTAAAAGTGGGAAAGAGGAGATAAATTCTGAAAATGTAAAGCCAGTAGTAAGGGTGTTAATGGTAAACTGTAGAAGTATAATGAACAAAGTAATCGAATTTGCAAAACTTAATAGAGATGCACGAACCACAAGTAATAATTGGGGTAGAGAGTTGGTTAAAAAGAAGAAGTACTAGACAGTGAGGTTTTTCCTGATGGTTACAGAGTGTACCGCAGAGATAGAGGAGCAATTGGTGGAGGAGTCTTCATACTAGTTAGCAAAAACTACCACAGTTCACTGGCATTCATAGATCAAGACCATGAGTTACTTGGGTAGATTTCTGGGGTAATAAAAAAGAAAAAATCAGAGTGTTGGCTGTTTACCGCAGTGGAAGAATGACAGAAGAGGATGAGGCTCTTGGGGAGAAATTAAATTCATACTCAGATTTCAGAGGTGAGAATAGAATGATCATCATCGGCGGGGATTTAAATTTACCAGGTGTAAACTGGGAAGGGAATAAGATAAATAACACAAGGGAACAAAGATTTGCAAATATCTTAATAATGGAAGGAGGATTTACACAAGTGGTTGAGCAAAACACTAGGGGACAAAATATTTTGGATATATTTCTAATTAAGCCCGATGAAAACCTTTTGAGGTATCAAGTAACTGAAGGAATAAGTGATCATGAAGCAGTTCTGATGGATATTAGAGGATTCAGTAAACCAGCAGCCAAAAATTGAAGGGGGAAATAGGTACAATTATAAAAAGACACAAGTTTCAAATTTGAAGAGATATTTCAGAGAACAATTCAGCAAATGGAAGGAAGGCTCAGGTACAGTAGAGTGAAGGTGGGAAGAGTTCAAGGAGATAATAAGAAAGGGGGAAGAAAAATTTATTCAAAGCAGAAAATAAAGAGAAGTAGAGAACCTATTGTACTATAATAGGGAAGTGAGGAGGTGAAAGAGGTTGGTAAGAAAAGAACATAACAGAGATAAGAGACAGCAGGGTAGTAGGGAATATTTAAAAACAACTAAACAAGGACTTAATAACAGCAAAGAAAATGGCTAAAGATGGGTTTATGAAGAGTATTGTCAGTGCAGGAGGACCATTGACTGGTGCATCTAGAAATATCTATGACTATATCAGGAAACTGAGGGGACAGGGAGGGTGTAGAGACACTTATAGATAAGGATGGGAGAAGAAGTTACTGAAGGACGTTTGAATAAGGCAGAGATTTTAAGTAACTGGTTCAGTGAAAGCATTAGGGACAATGAATCAGAAACAGGAGGGTCTAATTCGGACAACACAATTAGAAATGACGATAGTAAAAAATTTGATATCCATCCTGAGGAAATCATGAAGGAAATAAGAAAGCTGAAAAAAAATAAAGGGGCTGGTGAAGATAATATTACTACAGATATCTTAAAGATAGCTGGATGTGACATTGTACCTTATCTTGAAATATTATTTAAATTGAGTCTAGACACTTGCTGCTTACAACAGGACTGGAAAAGTGCAATAGTAGTACCCGTACATAAGGGGAGGGTGAGAAATAAGAGTTGAGAATTACAGGCCAATCAGTTTGACATCAGTGGTAGGTAAATTAATGGAAAAGATTGATATGCAACCACATCAGAATATATGTGAGGAACGTAAGTGGTTTTCAAGCAGGCAACATGGTTTTAGGCAAGGATATTCATGCGAATCTCAGTTGGTGGGATATATGCAAGATATTTCAGATGAAATGGACAAGGGAAGGCCAAATTGATAGTGTAGCACTAGATCTGTCTAAGGCGTTTGACAGAGTAAGCCATAAAATGGTAGTAAATAAGGTAAAAAACCATTGGAGTGGATAAGAAAGTGATTTGCTGGGTAGAAGAATTTTTAAAAGGTAGAAAACAGAAGTTAGGGTAGGAAAATGTAGTATCAAAAGAAGTGGAAGTAAAAATGGGTGTGCCACAGGGTAGCGTATTGGGACCATTGCTATTCATTATTCTAATGAATAATTGTGTTGATTGTTTACTATCTGAAATTAGATTGTTTGCAGATGACATAATGCTGTATAAAAGAATCAAAATGATAGAGGATTGTAAACAGTTGCAGGGTGATCTGGACAAAGATATCTAATTGGGTTGGTAAACATGGAATGAAGATAAATGCAAAGAAGAGTCAGCTTATTAGATACACAAATAAAAAACAAAAGGTTAATTATGAATATAAGGTGGGGAAAGAATTGCTTGCTGAAGACTTGAAATGTAAATATCTTGGAATTACTTTTGATAACAAACTTAACTGGGCAGGACACATAGGACAGGTGGTAGGAAAAGGTTTCAAAGTTCTGCACTTGTTGGAGAGAGTGATGAGGGGATGTACGAGAGAAGTCAAGGAATTGGGTTACAAAACTTTGGTCAGACCATTGCTCGATTATGGTAGTGTAGTATGGGACCCTCATTTTACGTATCAAATACAGGAGTTGGAGAGGGTGCAAAGAAGGGCTGCTAGATTTGTTTCTGGAAATTATCGCAGAATGCAATCAGTGACGGATATGATAAAGGAGCTGGAATAGGGATTCATTGCAAGACAGGAGGAGGATGAGGAGGGTCATGGGAGTGTACAGGGCATATACTGGCGATGAGGCATGGAAAGATATTGCAATAGGTATGAAAAGTAGTGCATGGAAGGGAAAAGATGACCATGACCACAAGATGGCACTCGGTTTCAGGCACAAGGGTGTGGGAAGATTCTCTTTTTTAGGTAAGGGTGTCAGGGATTGGAATGAGTTACCAAGAGAAATGATGAATAATTTACCGAAAACTTTGAAAGAATTTAAAGATAAAATATGTAGAGGGCAAATCTAGGTAGGTGCAGGATAGGGGGAAGATGGGTGTGTAAGGGAAATTGCCACCGGAGCCTGTGCTCCATTGCAATTAAATTAAATTATCAAAGATAACTGAATTTCAAAACAAATGGAACTCACTGTTTTCCTGTTTAAAAAAACTTCATGACACAAGGAAGAATATGGAATCATGTAACTACTTACCATGATTTACTCGGAAATGCGAGAAAACTGATGGAAATTGCAATTTCTGATTAGACAGAAATAGAACAGCATAATTTATATACTTATCATTAGTGGGGAGGAAACAGAATAATTAAGGATTAATGATCATCTCCAAACTCTGATCATTTCTGAATCAACAGCGTACTATGTATGAGAAGTAATTCTTGATTTTGTTCTTATCAGTTAATTTTTTAATTCATTTTTTGAGTAACTAAATTATAGTGTGGTTCTTGAAGAGTAATGAAGAAATTGTCATATATTGCAATTGAACAAAGGTTTGAGAAAAATAAAATATCTGGTAGTTCTTACCGTCAGATTTTTTTTGGTCATTAGTCTCCTATTGGGTTTATGTAATCCTGAATTGCTTTCTATCTGAAGATAATCTATACATCCCAACACACCAATCACAACCTATGCCACCAATTATCATCTTCAGATATTCTAATCTTTGTCTGCCTCTACAGTTATTTCTTTCAATTTTCCCTTCTCTAACAATTTAACCAATCCCACACTCCTTATGAGATAAGACTCTTCCACAATTTGCATTTCTCACTCAACATTTCAAAAATATAATTTCATAATTTATACCAACAATTAATTTTCAAATGCTTCAGTTTTCCTTCTTTCTGGTATTCAAGCACACCAAACTATAAATCCATAGATATATGTTCCCAATATATAAATTAGAATTAGTTTCAGAATGGTCTTTCAAATTACTATCTCAATAGTTGAAACCAAAAGATTTTATGCTTTTTTATGTGTTATTCTTGTTACAGCCTTCTTGTTTCAACCATCAGTTGTAATTTTACTTCCAAATTAATATAACATTCTTACTTCTACTGCTACATCTGATATTATTTTTATATTCAATGTACTACTACTGTTACCGATTCTACTTGATTGCATGACTTTTGTCTATGTTTAGTCCACGTCCAAATTCAACTTCCAGTATTCTGTTATTGACATGCAGTAATTTTTCAGTGCCATTACTCTTGTTTGCTAACAAGACAATGTCATTAGAAAAGTGCAGCAAACTTATCTGACTAACAGTTGATTTCAGGCATAAAGGAGTAAGAAAATTTTATTTTGTAGAGATGGGAGTCAGAGACTATTTAAGGTAACCTAAAAATTTTGTAACTGCATAAGAAAATTTTTCCTCAGAACCGCGAGTTAAATTGAACAGCATGGCGTATAATTTTTAAAGTCAGTTACTAAGTTAATTCAAGCTAGAAATCAGATTTTTACATTTTTTAAGAAAGTATGTATATGAACAAGACAGTATTTTCTATTGCATCATCCTGAAACAGCGTCTACTTTAAAAATTCATAATAAATCGGGGAAAACAGGTGGAAACTTCAAATTTGCTCAGTAATCATCTTGGAATATGTAAAATCGTTTAAAGTCACTTTCAGATTGATAGCTCTAATAGCTTAGGGAATATTAATTAGTTAAATTCTATTTTATTGACGAGTGCTATTTCACCCTTTTGAAAATAGTAAACAGGGAGTTTTAGGTACCAAATGAAAGAGAATTGAATTAGAAGTAAAATAAAAGTTATTTTAGCTTTGTAGCTATAAAATTGTAGGTGTTATTAAAAAGTTTTGGAAATTCAGAAAATAATTTTTTATGGCCAAATTATTGAAGCTAAGAAAAATTTTATAAGGATCAAACTTAACACTTTTTAATCAATCTAGTTACTGACAAAATTTCAGCGTAATAGGAATATTTTAAGTCGCCAAGGTCATAAGTCTGCTGAAATATTTAAGCTTGAGACCCGACATTTGATCAGATCATAAGACTATGTTCGTGGGAAACCGGAAGACGTTGTGTTCCCTCAGATGTTTCTATATATAGCAACCATAGGTTTTCCTTGTGGTCAGTCTGTTTCAAGTCTTCTAAGCGATACCACACTCCACGGAAAGTCATTTTGGCACTATGTAGACATCCCCAGTCTTCCAGAATTAGTTAGAGTGTAACTACATTGCCCTGAGGTAGAATTTTTTGCTATGTGGTGCAGAAGAATAACTTAAGAAACAGTCATCGGCAGACCATTGAATTTTCGGGGCGTGTGATAAAATTTGTTCGCTTACATGCATCAGTTAGTTTTATTTTGAACAATGGGGTTTGGTCTGGCTCGATAGGTTAATTGGTCCTGCATTTACATTTCTTTGGAGACATTGTCTGATGCTAATTTAGTTTTGTGACATTGTTAAAAATTGAAGAATATTGTGAACATCTATCAGCATTTTTCAGTGACTTTTACTGTTACCTTTCCTAATTTGGGGTTTAATCAAATTAGGTGGCTGCCAAGTTAATGTTGCAAAGCACAAACTAAAATTATCCCAGGCATAATCACGGTTACAGTTGAGACTGAAGGTTTTGTACTAACCGCAGTGGAACTTTTCTTCTCACAACTAGAATATATTATCTAGAAAAATGCTAAACAATTTACCTGAAAAAAACTGAAAAATTTAAAATAAAATTGGTAAGATGTAAAAGGGGGGCAAGCAGGGAAATCACATAGAATTTTTCCCCCCTAGCTTATGGCATTACACCTTGTCGATGTTGAGGTCATTAGAGGTTGAAAAGAATTGGGAATAAGAAATGGCCTTCTGTAGGAACCATCCAAGCATTCTCCTGGAGTGACTTTGGAAAACTAATCTTTGGATCGCTGGATAGTGAATTGAACCAGTGTTCCCCCAAATGTCAGGAGTTACCAGTCAACACTGGCCTCAGTTGCTTCAAAAATTAGTTTCTCGCTGAACATGACACATTTAAATTTTAATTTCAGGTAATCGGTTGTTTCCTATTCATTCAAACTGAACAAACTGCAACCTTATCTCACACCTTTTCTAACTTCTGCTCTCTCTCTCATGATTCTCTCTCTCTCTGATCTGATCATTATCTGGGTTATAAAATGTTCATTTATCTCAAAATTTTTAGATATGATTTCTATATAATTTTGAATGTCTTGTCCCATTTAACATTATTAAAGGGTTTTTTTTTCCTAACTCTAATGCCACAAAAACTTTCTTGTTTTCCTTGAACCATCCTTTGAGCTAGAATTGAAACTCTTGTAATCCAGTTTTCCCTTACACCTAACTGGCCTTCATCTAGTATATCTTCTACTTTATGCTCTATTCTGTATTACCTTCCTTACTAATTTTGTAATACTTAGGTTATTGTAAGATAATTTTCATACTGAATCAGCTTCTGATTTTTTCAGGGTTGTGAAGTTGAAAAACCATTAGGAAGAATTTTTGAGACCAGTCTGAAAAAGCTTTGTATTCTTTCTTCATCTAGAGATTTTAGCAGTTCTTCAAGAATATTACCAATTCCTACAGTTTTATTATAAATCTTTGAAAGTTCTGCCAGATTATGTCTTACAACATCAGTATCAACATTAACTATTTCTTGCATACTGTTGTTCATATCACTTAAACACAGAGTTTCTCTAAGTATTCCTCCCATCAGTCAGCTCTGTACTCTGGGCTTAAAAGAGATTTCAGATCAGCACCTATAATGTTTACAGATCTTTTCACTTCTCCAAAATTCTGTTCAATCTTCTTATAAGCCGTATCTACTTACCCTACGACAATTTCCTTCTCTTCTTAAGGACACTTCTCTTGAAGTCAATTTCCTTTGGCTTTATCTGTTTATCTGACTTCTAAAATATATGCCCTGCTGCTTCTAGCATCATCCTTCTTCTCTGATTCATCAATGCCAAAATCCTTCTGTGATCAAAGTCTTCCAGCCTGCTTCTTTCCTAATGCCCAGTGGTGGATCCGGGGGGAGGGGGGGGGGGTTGCTAGAGGGCTCAAGCCCTCCCCAAAAAGTGTCTAGGTCCATCCCTGAAATCGTAATTTTGGAGCCCCCCTTTTTTTTATTGATCTTTTAATATGACTATAAAGCCTACACCTGCCAAACTCAAACGCTCCCAAAAAGAAATTCGCTCAAGCTCCCCCCCCCCCAAACCAAAATTTGCTCAAGCCCAAAATCCTGGATCTGCCACTGCTAATGCCCAATGTTTTTCTGAGCTTCAGTTATCTCTTTGTGCAGTCCATTCCACTATTCTTCAGTTGACATTAAAAACTATAATTGATAATCATAAAGAAAATTGTAAGAGTGCCAAGCTGAACTTAATTTGTTTGATAAGAGTAAAAATCATATTGTTTTTAATAAAATAAAAACACAAAAATACAGCCATTAGTTATGTGATGCAAAACACCTATGAGATCATGTGACATCAGTCCTTAGTAGCTTCCAGTTTTGCTCCTATATATTTAACTTTTGTTGAAAATCTGTGTATCATAATTTAAAATTTTATGCCAGTCCATTACTTAATTATGATTACTAAACCATTAAATAAGTTACATTCACAATGAAAGTTTCATTTATCAAGGCAAATAGCTCCAATTCTGAAAATTGTTGTGATGATGTTGAGAATGATTTTCACAGCAGACAGTGACTTCTGCACAGCAGAATTCCGGAACGTCAAAACTTTCATGTAAGTATATGTATTTTGTTAGTCATATTAGGATGGCATTTGACTGGGTGATCAATAAAATGGTTTTAAATAAAGTTATTGGTGGGCATCAGAAGGTGACTTGCTGGGTAGAGGGATTGTTAGCAGACAGAAAGCAAAACATTGGAGTAGGAAATATATTAGAAAAAAGAGGTGCCACAGGGTAGTGTTTTGGCACTGTTGCTATTCATCATTCTAATGAATGATTGTGCTGATGGTATGTAATCATAATTTAGGTTGTTTGGAGATGACATAATGATATATAATAGGATCAAAATGTGAGAAGACTATGAACAGAAACACGGTGATGTAGGGTATCTAGCTGGGTAGTAATGAAGATAAATCCTACAAAAAGTCAGCTTATTAGATAAAAACCTGAAGATCGTTTATGTTTATAGGGTGGGTAAAGAATTGCTTGTTGAAAGCTTGAAGTGGCACAACAATTCATAATAAACTCAACTGGGCAGAACCCATTGGGCAGTTGGAGGAAAAACATTACAAAATCTTACTTTTACTGGAACGGGTGATGACTGGATGTCCAAGAAAAGTTAGGGAATTGGGTATCAAAACGTTTGTTGGACTACTGCTTGAAAATGGTATGTAATTTGAGACACACATAGTGGGTACTAATGAAACTAACAAACCAAGGCTTAAGGAAGTAACGCAGGTATGAAGTCTAACATGCAAGAATTGAAATCTAGTATTGCAGACTTAATATCTGAAATGAGAATGAAAGAAATACAGTTGCAAGAAAACATAAATGTCTGAATTATAAGATAAAAATACAGAGCACTGATCTGCTTTGCGTGACAAAGTTGTTCTGAAAACATTCAGCCTAGAAAAAGGGTTAAGTGATATCGCAGTGGAGTTAGATGTTTTGAAGCAACCAATGGAGCAAAGAACATTGGATGGTGGTATGATTGTCAGCCAGTGCTTGGGTAAAATAAAACCAGCAGTTTTTGATGATGAAATGGAAGGGTCAACATATAAGAAGCAGTTTGAGACAGCAGCAAAGTACAGTGGTTGGTCCAACACGGAAAAAGCAACTGCACTGATATTCTATACCAGTGCATAAAGCTGACTTTACGTGCCTGTTGGACAACCACATTGGGGAGGACAAAAATGGAGATGGTAAATATGGCTGATATGAAGAGTCACATTCAGAGACCTGAAGAATCTTTCCAAGGACTTGAATTCAATTCTGAACAACTAACCATATGCTGTTATATCAGACATGATCAACAAACAACAACCAAGTTAATTTGTGACAGCTTCTCTGCTGCTATAAGGGACCCTGACGTTGAACTGGGTGTTCTAACATGTGGGAAGACTGACTTGAAGGAACTTCTTGCACACGCGCTGATAGCGTACTTGGCCAAGAGGATGGTGAAACCAGAACATTGAGTACATAACGTGGTTACACAGCACTATTCAGGTGAACATAATCATGAAAGATTTATGTGCATCAACTGTTTCAATCCCAAACAAACCATTATCTGTTGGACCTGTGGAGGAGAAAAACATATGCAACAATTCTGCAGGAATACCTATTCACGAGAACTCTTTGTTGAAGGTGATAAAGTATGGCTGTACAACCCATGGAAAAGAAAAGGGGTGTCCCCAAAACTTACTGTAAAATGGGAAGAACCTTACACTGTTGTGAATTGGATTCATGACATAGTGAACAGAATCAAGAAGTAACCACATGGCCGAAAGAAGGTTGATCACACTGACTGGCTAGCAATGCGGGTCACACTATGCCGTCTATCCGAAATGAACATATCTGAGAGTTACAACTTGTAGAAACTAGTGAATGAATAGCGCTGACAATGAATATGTGAGGAACTCTTTGGCAGTAATAAGATCTGTAAAGTTGATTTTGTTGTGTTGTTGGTATTGTATGTATTTGAAAGCTGTAAAATAGTAGAAATAAAACATTAAACGGATAAAGAATGGTAAAAACATGTAACAACGTTTTAGAAGTGTTTGTGTTGGTGTAACATTTTATGCAAAACAAAACTGTAAATTGTGATTTTAGTGCAAAGGGAAGGGGGGGGGGGGTTCTACATTTTACACCAATTCATAATTTCAAATATTTAATTACAACAGTAAATTTAATTGTATTTTTTTTTAAGAAAACAATTTCTATTAATGTGATTGTGTTGTTGTGCAGAAACTTGTGTAGTTGTCTTTGAGTGATTTCTTCAAGTCTATATTGGCACAGCGTGGTATGTTAGTAGTTTGTTTACATTCATTCAATGTTATATTTCAAATAGTAACATCAAGAATGTAAAAGTAGAAAGCATTTCCTTTGTATTTGTGGTTTCATATGTAGTTCTATTGATAAAAATTTATTTAATCCACATTTTCCAAAATAAATATGTAAACTATCATCCAATTTAGGTCCAACTATTTTTCATTATTAGTTGAAGCTTGCATACGAAAACTTAAATTAAATATCTTGCAGACTTCATCTGTTGTATATTAAGTGGCCACAACAGGTGTTTACTAGAAAGGGAGTGGGATTAGCAACGCAAGGAAGCAGAGATCTGCAAACACTTTAGTGATGGAACTAGGATTTACACAACTATTATGGAATTTCAAAAATATTATAGTAAGTTATGTACAAAAATTTAATAAACAGAAATAATATACCACCAAATTTACAAAATGGGTTTAAGAGAGGAAAATCAGCTGTATCAATACAAAATTTGTACTCATGTAGAAAGAACGATTTTTAACTTATCATCCACAAGTCATAATTTATTTATTTTTTTAAAATAAAATTTTAGGTTTAACACAGTGCAAAATATTGAATATAATAATATTGATACTTGATACTTGAATTGTGTAGGCATTGTGTAAGTTTTAGCCACTTTTTCCAAATGTTTTGGAATGTAGAAAAAAATTTGTTTGGTGCTTTAATTGAGACACTACATACCATTTAGCAACTGCTGTTTTGTTTACAGTTGTAAGGCACGTACTAAGGACTGACATAACATGAGATGAAATAACGGCAGTGAACGTTTTGGTGCATATATTTCAATTAACATAAAAAACAAAAGTATATATGAATATATATATCAATACTGACTACTTTCCCAAAATTGTTAAGTATCCTATTTCTCTCTGAGTTATTTATTAAACCCACATCAACGGTCTGAAAATTTATCTCTCAAGAAAAATGATTTCAATTCACTCTCAACAAGTCTATTTTGCATTTATTTACTTGTTCATGTCAATTCAAAAATGGTCAGAGCCTACATCACAGCTGGATCTAGAACTTGTTTATAAATCTTTGTTTAATTGCAAAAACATGATCTATTTGACTCTCTCGGTCATTTCTATTTTCATCAGATATAGAGAAGAAAATTTGTTTTGTGGGAGATGGATGGAACAAGTAACACTCTATCAGTTGCTAAATAATTGACAACAATTTAAAAGTGCTTCCCTCCCCTTTCCACAAACACATGTATTCACTCCTGCTGCCAACCTTGATAAGTGATGGCTTTTACACCCTACATTGTAAATACTGTTTCAAATGAATTCTAATTTAGTACTGATAGCACCGGAAGAGAAAAAAGAATGCTTAGTAACAATATCATGTTGATAGTGGATGAAAAAGTCATCTCTCATCATACTAGGAGATGCCTCCAAAAGTTAAAAACTCCTATTGCCATAGCAAAGGAAGCATTTAATAGGAAGAGGTGATTGTTAACTGGCAAAGTAAATGTGCTGAGGAAAAGACTTGGCAAATGTTTTGTATGGACTGTGGTGTCTTTATGGGGCAGAGACATGGACACTGAGGTGAGAAAATGAGAAAAAAGATAGAAACATTCGAGATGAGGATGTGGAGGAGAATGAAGAGTTTAAGCTGGATGGAAAAAGGTGAGTAATATTGAAGTGCTGGAAAGGAAGGAAGAAACTAATCCAAATCATAAAAGAAAGAAAGAAGAACTGGATGAGACACCTGCTGAGAGGTGAGTGCTTGTTAAAGAAAAATTAAAATACATTTAATATTAATTCTGTGAACTTATTAAGTACCATTACAATATTTTAAAAGTAATCCAGACAAAATTTAAGGTAAGAGAACATCACAAACACTGTCTTAAGATTTGCACAATAATCATTATAAGTTTACAATCACTGTAAAAACCTATTCAAAGATATCACACCACAATTTGGAAAGTGGATAGATATTATTCATTCTTATCTTCTTTTGTAACTGTGAAGTATGACTCTCAAGCCAGTAGATACACAAAGGAAAGTGTTTAACATCAGTTAATGATAATATTGTAGTATCTAGCTTATTATAGCAAAAAAAAATATATATCGGATCATGGTAAATACTGTTAAAACATATGTCTTTTGACGTTAAGCTGAAAGTCTGAAGAGAGAAAGTTCAATTTTCCCTACCTTTTAGTCAATTCCATGCCATTAATCTTTCTCTGATGCCCTAAAAATAAGTGATTCTATAGACTTGTTTACACATTTCACAATTTCTTTTGTGATATCGTGAAACCATAAATTAACTGAATTAAGAGTATCTTTAGTTGATCATGTATAGGTATGTATAATAAATAGCAATATTACTCATCTTTTTAGTAAGTACACACATATATACAAATATTGCACAAATATGGCTTCTAAAAAATACTGATGCTGTATTAGGGGAAACTTTGTTTCTTTGAAACAAGACAAACATTAAATTAATCTATACTGTATGTAAAGTTTGCAAAACTTAATCGTTCTTTTAGTTTTCTTATATAACTTGTAAAAAAGAGAGAGGGAGAAGTTAATCGTTATCAACACAAGAAAACAATGTATGATATAATGTGACAAAAACGAAGCGGCAGCCAAAGTACAGCATAAAGGACAGTACCATCAGTAAGATCTGCAAATAAAAATAGGAAGAATGTTATATATTGATTCATAAATCTAAAGTAGATGTAAAATATTTTTATTTCTTACAATTAACATAATCTGTGTATCGATAACAGTCCTAAAATTCCGTACTAAATATGACAAGAATATTTTCTTCATCATTTTGAAAGGACCGTGTCCGGCCCTCGGCTTTGTTGGGTTACCCAGTGATGCTTGGCAGGTACAAACTTAGCATATTTCTATTACCTACTGACAGGTCTCCAGAATGCCATGGAAATCAAATATCTAGCAGTAAAAAACTGACCAGATTTTCTAGGCCCAAAATTTTATACCAGTACACTATATGAGTGTAATTTCCCATGGCTTTATGCCATGAGACTGATGGCCTGAAGTCAGACAAGAAGCAATTATTCACCTAACCAATTGATGAGGGGGTGAGGTGCAAGTTGACATCATTAAAGCAGACTAAAGAGTAAGTAAAGCATAGCAACCAGTCATTCAAGACATTAATAACAATTTTGACTGCACCATCACAAGAGAGAATGCAAAAATATCTGTGCTTTTAAATTATTTGCATTGATCATTATTTCATAGTTTTTAAACTAACTTTCACAATGATACATTCTTTTTGTTGCCTGGAATAATATTTCACTTTTTTAGGGACCTTCTTTTTTTAGCGACTTCTTAGAGAAGTCAACATAAAATTTTCAGATAGAAATACTGAACATGCTACAAACACCACAAAAATGTACAAAATATCTAATATCTGGGAGAAAATTCATGAAACAATTTCAACCTAGCACAGCAAAGATCATATCCACTTCAATCAAATATGTTAGATCTGGAGACTGGACGTCAACTCGAAAATTCAGAAACCTTCGGCTAGTCTGATGATATCTGAATTGTAAGTTACAGTGGCTGCCCCATAATGCTGCCTGGCTAACCAGGAAATCAAATGAATACCTACACTGACTTTATTTGAACTTATTATAGTGTTGAAAGCAAGTGTAAATTTCAAGTAAATATATAAATAATTAGATTTTATTTTATTATTATACTAGTGGAGTTGTCAGTGTTGCCTGGTATAGTTGACATATCCCAAATTAAATGAAAGACTACTTCAAGTTTTGTTTAATGTGCAAAATAATTATTATTGTAAAGTTATCTTATTGCTTTCATTAAAGGCTATGGTCAAAGTCATTGTAATTGTGTGTTTAGTGCGAAGCATGCTGCATCTAGTGGTTCCATCTGTGGTATTCCTCACAATACGTTCAGAATTTCATTTAATGTTACGCACTATGTAACGTAGAAGCATAAGACATACCAAACAATTGAGTTGAGATTCTAAGCTTTAAAACGGTGAAATCTGTTCCGTAGTTTCTGAGTTTTTATAAGACCAATAAATCCGGTTTTCGTTTTATAGATACAATAGAAGATTGTTTAAAGGAATTTTGGCAGTGATGCTAGCTAAAAGGCAATTGAATGTTGGGGAAGTAATTGCACAAAAATCTGATGGACACAGATAATAATTTACATTGTGAGGTAGAGATAAAAAAAGAATACAGTGCAATATTTGTTTAAATTTATAATTCTTTGATTATCTGTGACAACTAAATGCAGAAATTCACGTAAGGAGAAGAACATTCAATATTTATGCTGCTTTCTCTGTAGCAGTTATTAGAACCAGTTTACAACATAATATAAGAATTTTTTGACAGAAGATAACAAACAACTAAGTTCATTAAAAACTAAGTAGTCATGAAATACATCAATCAAATAAATAATGGTTTTTCAATTTTGAAATTTCTTTCCTTTTTTTTTTTACTTGTGGCTTTACATGGGGACTGCGATCAAGGAATGGGAAGGAATTCGGCCATGGCCTTTTGAAGCAAGCATCCAGGCATTTGCCTGGAGTGACTTGGGGAAACCATGGGAAACTGAAAACTGGATGCGCAGACGGGGATTCGAACCAGCGTGCTCCTGAATGCGATTGAAATTTCTGTCATTTAAAGTAAAATAGGTATTTAAAAACATCAGTCAAATTCTCTGAAATCTAATCTGAGTTTAATCACGTCACAAAAAATATCAGGAAACAGATTGTTATTCATTTTTCCTCAGAAGCTGTTGTTGCAGAATAAATTCCAACTACCATCATAAATGATACCCATCATTTTTTAAAGGAGTTTGAACTAGTATTAATATTTTTTTGCAAAATCACTTTAAGGAAAGAATATCCCAGATTCAGAAGCTTAACCTTTCCTATCTTATCAAGAAATTACAGATTTATCAAAAATAAAAAATTCACAAAACTGTTTTCAGTTAAAAGTTGTACACTTTACATGAAATTAAATAGACAAACATTTTGAATAATGGTTTCTATCTTCATGGCCAATGTAGAAAATAAAATTTTCCAAAAATTATCACAAGTAATCCATTGGTTATTCTACACTTCTCCTTCACTTTGATGAATTTTAGCGATAGATAAAGAAGACAAATTAAACAGTGGACTACTAGTGCAAAATGCTCACTTCATTAACAAATAAAAAACCCGACAGAAAATGACAGCATATCACAACTCAAATGAGATCACTCAAAAAGATTTCAAAAAGATGTAGATAAATGTCTGGAGAAAATACAAAACTAGAAAAAACAAAATTTAACAGAAAAAATCTCTGTTCATTCACAATTAGAAGTCAGCCTAAAATTCACAAACAGAGCATATCAGCAACATATGTGGCTAATTTTAGGAAAGGTTTAACATTTGAAGTAGAGTAATACATTACCAGATCTAAAACAGAAACAAAATAGTACCTCACGTTGAAAATAATATCCATCTGTGTCTCAGCAACCAACATTTGGTGTGCAAAATATGTTTTCAATATATATATTCTTCAACTCACTATAATATGTCTGTCACCCTCAATACAAGATAAAAGTGAACTATAAAAACTTTTTAAATCACAGATACAGTTCCATAATTAACATTTTATACTTAACTAACAGAGTATCCAGTGTTGCTCAGGAGTTGGATATGAAAACTCTGTTGTTTTACCCAATTTGATTAAATTCTCTCAAACAAAATAAACAAAAAAAAAACGTAAATGTTTCAAATATAAATTTGATTTAAAAGGGGCCATGGTAAAGAGAGAGTGCAATTTTGTAAACTAAATGTAAACATTATTTTTCCAATTATTTTAAAGCATATGTCCACAAAGTTCATTTGAAATTGGATAAAAAGTTTAGATTTGTGCATCCCCTCACCAACTTTAAAACAATTTTTAAATTTAAAGTTTGAATTTCTTGGTCCTTAATTTCCAACAAGAACCAGTCTAGCACCAATAAACATATTTTATCAGCTTTCAGAATATCACCATCTACTTTGGCCGATTTTTCCTACCATTTTAAAAATCAAACCTCTGCATGTGTAAATTTCCCTGATGTGTGGTGACTGGGGTAGAAGGTAGCTTTTTTAATTTTTGTCAGAAACCTTTGCAGGTACACACACAACAAGTCATCAAAGTTTCCTCATGATTGGATGAATGCATAGAAGATTAACAAACAAACAAACATTAATTTTTATGTATTAGACTAGCTGACCCTCAAAGCTTCACTATTGCAAGATTTGAATAAATATATAGATTAAATGAACAAATTGAAAGTTTTTACATCAATTTTTCTATTTAATTAAAATCAGTTGTTTATATAAATATTATTATTTTTATGTTTTGGATTACATAAATTGTAATCATTGTTTTATTAAATTTTAAGTTCATTGCAATGCTCTTGGATATATAATATTTGTGGCGTTTTCATTTGGGATACGCACAAACCAATTCCTTGGTTTTCCTACATGCGAGCAGGCATGTAGTAATTTTCCCATTTACAATAATTTTATCACAAAATGTTCTGCAGGATTGTTTTGCAATTTAATGTATGTGCTTGTTGTTAGCAAAAATTTATTAACTTGTCTCCACCAAAATTATGCTTTTAAACATGCCTTTAGATCATCAGCTTGTGTTGAAAAGTGGAATAATAGGTAATGTCTGCCAAAAATTACCTGCTAATAATTATAGCCCACCACTGAATGACCTTTCATTTCCATGTAAGTTTTGCAATGTTTGATCCAATGCTTCTGATGATTTTTTTATGCTCCATTGTGCATTCATCCCACATTATCTTGATTTCTGGAGGACTTTAATCATTCCTGATGTTTTTGAAATGTTTCAAGTTGATATTTCTCTGTTTTGTATATTTAACGGCAATTTAAAAGTTGAGAGTACCATTCGATAACCATTAAAAAAAGTCTAAAAAATTACATATAATGCCATTTCTTTTGTGCACGTATAGTTGCCAGCACTACTGAAATAAATTTTTTTTTTTTCCCCTGTGCTACCTGGTATACGTATTGAACCAATTCTTCTTATTAGTAAGTGATGGTTTCAGTCTGCAGGTAAGATCGATGATTGCAATAGCTTTAAACCTTCTCCCTACAATGCATACCATTTTGAAAAAAACTACACAAAAATCAGTCCAGTAGTTTTTTTAGCCTGTAGCAGACACACATACGACATTGTTATATATATATATATATTGGCAGTGACACTGTAATAAGAAATGTTTTTTCCTGTACCACCTTACTTGGATTGAATCAATTCCTCTCATCATGGTTTATTTCTACAGGTCAGATCGATGATTTCAATAGGTTTAAACCTTCTCCTTGCAAAAAAAAAAAAAAAAGAAAAAAAAAATAATAATAATAATAAATGCAGTTTTTTAGCCTATAGTGGACACTCATACAAACATTGCCTTTTATAAACAGAGATTAAGGGTGACCTACAGGTACCTCAATAACTCAAATAATGGAGTCAACATTCACACTAAAAAGGAATAAGCCTTTTTTCACAAGCCTCAAAGCCTTGGGAAAAAGAGGGAACATGATGGGAAAGAAAGGTAGAAATTAATGTTTTCTTTCTGTGGACTTGAGATAAAGTGGCATGGCTAGTGTCATGCTCCTGAGAAGTTTCCTTCCAAGTACTCAATTGACAGTAGACCAAGTTGACATAGATGGCCATTTTGGATATTCAGCTTCAATCCTTTAATTTCATAAAAATTTGAATCCTGGTTGTCAAACATGCAGTCAGCATCTCTACCAACTGAGCTATATAGCTGCCTCCCACATCATAAAAAAAATTTGGATTTAGTGAACTGGCTATGGTGAAATTGAGCTATATTATTCTGCTTCAAAGACCCAGCTGAAGGCAGTTTCAGATTAGATGTAGTTTAGTTTGGTTCCAACAGCACAATATATTTGTGTTTGGTCAGAGGAGGTTGATAATTTGTGGTGACCAAGTCTGTTTGCCTGACTAAAAGGGCTAGAACACACTTATGAAAGCAGGAAATATTACTGTCATGGAAGAGCAACAATAGTCCAAAGCCAATGTCAACACTCGGCAATACATCTTACAAAAGGATGTCCACAAGGCTCAGTCTAAGGTATATTGCTCTAGAATCTGTACTGAACATACTAATAGCACTAGTAGAGTTTGAAGGTGTAGTAACCTTTGTAGATGACATTCTGCTGTAAGTCGGAGGAATTAAATGAAGAGAGATTGAGACAAATAGTGGCGAAGTGGTGCAATGAGTTATACTATGATTAACACCAACGAAAACCCAACAAGGGCTATGAAAGGAAGCTTGAAATGCATCCCTACTGTGAAGTCTGTAAAAAATTCACTTTCTTTGTAGTATTGGTGCTGCATGGAATGTTGTAGTAGGTATTGCCAATATTTTGGCGCCCGACCTGCGGATTTCCTCTAGGTTATTTTGGGTTTGTTCTGCCATAGAGGGAAAATGTCAAAACACCATCTATCACACTGCAGACATTCACTGCTGGAAATATAACATTCTTGTTGGCAGAAAACCAAAACAATCAATCCAGTGAATCATCAAATTATGGGGAAGTGTAACCTCAGGAAGGCCCAACATTGGGTTACAAAAAATTGGCACTACCTACAACACTGCCACTTATAAAGTAAGTATTATTATTTTTATTTTTTTGCATAACAATGAGTTATTTAGGAGACTATTATGGGTGAGAATATAAATTTTAATGAGAAGTTGAGTATAGATGCCAAAGAGTAAATGCAACAATAAACAAGAGAACCAGTATTTGGCAGAGATTTATAATCCGACTGCCAATTATCAGATTATATCTTATCACAATCACAGAGTTATTCAAGGCCAAGGAAAGAGTGCATGGACACATAAATTTAATTCAATTTAATTGCAATGGAGTACACACTCCAGTGGCAATTTGCCTATACACCCACTCTCCCCCTTTCCTGTACCCACATACTTCTGCCCTCTACAAATTTCAACATTAAATTCTTTCAGCTTTTTTAAATAATTTATTGCCTCAAATTGACTGCTAGCTTGTTTTGTGGTTATCTTTTTCCTTCCAAGCACTACTACTAATTTTTGCACCAATATCATTCCATGCCTCACAACAAATATATGCCTTGTACATTCCAATGACTCTTCATCCTCCTCCTGTCTTCGAATGAATGTTGAGTTGGTGAAACCCATCATTTGGAACTATTCCCACTGATACAATTTTGTTCAAACTTGGCATGCACTCCTTAAATCTGGAAAAATTGAAAAATGCTCATGAGAAAGTAATCAGTACTTTTAATTATTTTAAAAAATTCAGTTTGTTACTCTTGTCCAACATCACCTTTGGGCATGATTGGGGAAAAATCCACTCTCTGATAGTCCTGTTCTAACTGGGTGTTTGGATAAAGGAAAAAGAAGAAGTGGGTGTCCTTCTGTATCAAACCTAATGTAGACTGGATCACAGAAGCTTAACAATACAATCATAGGGAATCACACATATCGAGCATGGTGTGATGTTCTGTGTGCACACACGCCCAGAACCAAATGGCTCATTCTCTTTACATGAAGAAGGTTAATCCCGAAATATTGTATTTGTTTGTCCGCCTCACATGTTTTCTCTCATCACAGCTGTCAACTTTGATATGTGATGGTTAATTTCCCTTTCCTGTATCATCTAGAAGCTGCTTCCTTTCTCCTTAGTTTCAAATCAAGCATTTGTAATACATGAAAATAAAATTAAAAAAATTGTGAGTTTTTCTACATAATAAACCAAGATTCTTCTCTTGACTGTACTATTTGTATGGATAATTAACTGTTACAACCCTGTATATTCTTGAATTTGTTTGTTATGCCTTTAAGCTGAAGGTGTAAGAGGAGCAAATTAATATCTGCTACAAATTACTGCCTATAATTGTACAAGGAATTAATTACCATTAAAAGACATTTCTAATTTATACTAAACAAAGATGCAACTAAGGAAAATGGAAGTGGCTTCTAGGCGATATAAATAAGAAAAGAAAGGGAAATTAACCCACCACATACAAAAGTGGACAGATGCGATGAGAGGGAACACTTATGCTGACAAACAACTACACAATATTTTGGCATCTGCCTTGTTCACAAGTACAAAAAACGGGCCATTAGGCTCGAAACTTGTGTACACAACGAACATTACCTAATGACTAACCGTGTAGTGGGGAAGGAGGGGGGGGGGACGGCTAAGGAGTAGACTGTCGATATCGGTATGAAATGCCTGAGATAAAATATATTGCAGGCGATGGTAAAGTGAGTAAGGGTACGGTATAAACATGGAAATAATAATAAAAAAAAGGTAGTGATGGGTTAATTAGATTTTAACGGTGGTTAAGTCCAGGTGGGTGTCTCGTATCCAGGATATTCTGGTACGATAGTTCCCATCTTTGGAGTTCTGCTGCAGTGGTGCTGTCAGGGAAAACTCTGACTGCTCTCACAGTAAAACAGTCATTGAGGTTGTTGGAATCATGGCTATTGGCATGTTCTGGAACTGGAAGGTACAGGTTGCGAGTGTGGACTGTTTGTCTGTGTCCATTCATTCTAACAGAGAGTTGCTGTGTGGTGAGGCCTATGTAAGAACTGGTGCAATAGCGGCAAGTTAGTTGGTATATAAGATGAGTGGTTGAACAGGTGGCATGTCCAATAATGGGGAAAGTTTCTCCTGTGGTGGGATTGGAATATGTAGTGGTGGGTGGAAGCATGCTGCAGGTTTCACAGCGGAGTCTATTGCAAGGATAAGATCCATATGATGCTTTTTGAGAGTCTAACAGAAGGTATTTGTGGACTAAGATGTTCTTAAGATTGGGTGGTCTGCTAAAACATACACGAGGGACATTGGGTAGAATTTTGGTTAGGAGAGTACGCATTTCCGGAAAAGAGCGAAGGAAGTCATACCCCTGTCACAAGATATGGTTGATGGACTCAAGGCCAGGTGAGAACAGAGTGACAAAGGCAGGGCTATAGTTGGTTTTTGTAGGAGACAAGTGAGAGTGGTTACGTGGAGGGTGGTTGATCGCGCGGGAGATCTGTTTATGTACAAGATCCCTGGGTAACAACAGGAAATAAGGCCTTGGGATAGGTTTTGTGAGTATTGATGGAGAGAATGAGCATCAGAGCAAATGCGACTTCCATGGATGGCAAGACTGTATGGGAGGGAACGTTTGGTATGGAATGGATGACCGCTATCAAAGTGTAGATCTGCTGTAAATTAGTGGGTTTGATGTGGACTGCGGTATGAAGGACACCGTGCCTGAGCATGATGTCAACATCGAGGAATGTGATGTGCGAGCGGGAGTAAGTCCAGGTGAAGTTGATGGAATTGTTACTATTGTTAAGGGAGTGGAGGAATTCAAGGAGGTGGTTTTCGCTGTGGGTCCAGATCATAAATATGTCATCTATGTATCTGAACCACACAGTGGGTTTAAAGGGAGTGTTGTTCAGGAAACGTTCCTCCTGACGACCAAGGAATAAGTTGGCATAGGATGGGGCCATGTGGGTGCCCATGGCGGTACCGCGGATTTGGTGATATACTACAGAATTAAAGGTAAAGAAATTTTTGGAGAGAACTATATGGGCCAAGGTTGAAATGAAGTATGTACTAGGCAGGCTATGTGGTGGTCGTAGGTCTAGGTAGTATTCTAGGGCACTGAGGCCCTGACTATGTGGAATGTTGGTATAAAGGGAAGTTATATCAATTGAGACCAGGAAGGAGTCTGGAGGTAGAGGTGTGTAGATTGTGGATAGGCGTTCAAGGAAATGTGGAGTGTCTTTCACGTAGGAGGGAAGATTTTGGACAAAGGGTTGGAGATGTTGGTCCACAAAAGCTGAAATCCTGAAATCGCCCACTGAAAGGATTTCAGTTTTTTGGATCAACATCTCCAACCCTTTTGTCCAAAATCTTCGCTCCTACGTGAAAGACACTCCACATTTCCTTGAACGCCTATCCACAACCCACACACCTCTACCTCCAGACTCCTTCCTGGTCTCAATTGATGTAACTTCCCTTTATACCAACATTCCACATAGTCAGGGCCTCAGTGCCCTAGAATACTACCTAAACCTACGACCACCACATAGCCTGCCTAGTACATACTTCATTTCAACCTTGGCCCATATAGTTCTCTCCAAAAATTTCTTTACCTTTAATTCTGTAGTATATCACCAAATCCATGGTACCACCATGGGCACCCACATGGCCCCATCCTATGCCAACTTATTCCTTGGTCGTCAGGAGGAACGTTTCCTGAACAACACTCCCTTTAAACCCACTGTGTGGTTCAGATACATAGAAACATATTTATGATCTGGACCCACAGCGAAAACCACCTCCTTGAATTCCTCCACTCCCTTAACAATAGCAACAATTCCATCAACTTCACCTGGACTTACTCCCGCTCACACATCACATTCCTCGATGTTGACATCATGCTCAGGCACGGTGTCCTTCATACCACAGTCCACATCAAACCCACTAATTTACAGCAGTATCTACACTGTGATAGCTGTCATCCATTCCATACCAAACGTTCCCTCCCATAAAGTCTTGTCATCCGTGGAAGTCGCATTTGCTCTGATGCTCATTCTCTCCATCAATACTCACAAAACCTATCCCAAGCCCTTATTTCCCGTTGTTACCCCCAGGGATCTTGTATATAAACAGATCTCCCGCGCGATCAACCACCCTCCACGTAACCACTCTCACTTGTCTCCTACAAAAACCAACTATAGCCCTGCCTTTGTCACTCAGTTCTCTCCTGGCCTCGAGTCCATCAACCATATCTTGCGACAGGGGTATGACTTCCTTTTCTCATTTCCAGAAATGCGTACTCTCTTACCCAAAATTCTACCCAATGTCCCTCGTGCATGTTTTAGCAGACCACCCAATCTTAAGAACATCTTAGTCCACAAATACCCTCTGTTAGACTCTCAAAAAGCACCATATGGATCTTATCCTTGCAATAGACCCCGCTGTAAAACCTGCAACATGCTTCCACCCACCACTACATATTCCAATCCCACCACAGGAGAAACTTTCCCCATTATTGGACATGCCACCTGTTCAACCACTCATCTTATATACCAACTAACTTGTCGCTATTGCACCAGTTCTTACATAGGCCTCACCACACAGCAACTCTCTGTTAGAATGAATGGACACAGACAAACAGTCCACACTCGCAACCTGTACCTTCCAGTTCCAGAACATGCCAATAGCCATGATTCCAACAACCTCAATGACTGTTTTACTGTGAGAGCAGTCAGAGTTTTCCCTGACAGCACCACTGCAGCAGAACTCCGGAGATGGGAACTATCGTACCAGAATATCCTGGATACGAGACACCCACCTGGACTTAACCACCGTTAAAATCTAATTAACCCATCACTACCTTTTTTTTTATATATATTTCCATGTTTATACCGTACCCTTACTCACTTTACCACCGCCTGCAATATATTAAATATTTTATCTCAGGCATTTCATACCGATATCGACAGTCTACTCCTTAGCCGTCCCCCCCCTCCCCTCCCCCACTACACGGTTAGTCATTAGGTAACGTTCGTTGTGTACACACGTTCCGGGCCTAATGGCCCATTTTTCTGCTTGTGAACAAGGCAGATGCCGAAATATTGTGTAGTTGTTTGTCAGCATAAGTGTTCCCTCTCATCGCATCCGTCCACTTTTGCTTGAGGTGGGTTAATTTCCCTTTCTTTTCTTATTTATACTATCAAAAGTCATTTCTAGTTTATACTAACTGAAGCCAGGAATAATCTATTGTACAAAAGGAAGATTTCATTATATATCTGGAGTTTATAAATAATACCATAGTAACCTCCACAAATTCCTGATAATATTCGTAGAGATTGTAATTATTTCAGATGTAGGTATAGGATTATAAAACTAGATTTTAATGTGAAGAAGCTAACTTCAGTGTTTAATAAGTGACAGCCCATGTTTTAAAACAATACTATTGCAGCCATCTAACCCGTTAATCCCACCAGGTACAGAGGACAAACAGTTTAATTTGGAATAAAAACCACAGAGCACCTTAGCATCTTCACATTAACAGAGCCAAGCTTTGCCAAACATGCAGGTCAGTTTTGATGTCCATAAAAATTCCAGCCAAGACTAGGATTCAGACTGGGAACCTTCTAAACCACAGTATCGCACCTTAACAAACCAATCCACTAGACTCCAAAAGCACCAAATATTATGCCATTTTATGCACAAATATTCTGTCTATAAAACACACACAGTCAGTGAAAACATTGTTCTTCACATTATATTGTTATAGAGCCTTTATCTATTTAATTTTAATAAATTGAATTATTGCTATTGTTAATACCAAATACAGCTGCACCGTAACCAACATCTCGCACACCCATCCTGTAGGAGCAAGTTGGAACCATAACTTCATGGACGATGTCTGGTTGAAAGTAAAACTTCCAAACAGGTCCATTATTTGGGAGTAATGCTTCAATAATATTTTCATCATCAGATCCAGAAAAGTGGGCAGAAGTGTGCAGTGATTTATGGTCATGTGCTGAAAATATAATCTGTGGACGAAGTTCTTGTATAACCTGTGAAAAGAGAACCACTGTAAGTGCTTGTGCAAAATTAGAATATTCCATTTATGATTAAATTCTAAAACTGTTGTTGAATTTACATTGTGTTGGAGGGTTATTGTACACCACGCTTCATTCGATCTCTTAACCGTACCTGGAAACTTACAGTTCTTTGGAGTCGCCAAACTATTGTTTCACCCCAACAGTAAAAGGTTTTTTCAAAAGAAATAAATACACTGTAGACTTCTTGAAAAAAATCTTAATTTAACTTTTCATGTCTTAATATTATTGTAATCGACTAACAGGGTGAATTCTTGTATTCAGCAAAATTTCATCTTCAAAATGAATATATTGACTATGTTATCAAATACGTAATTTAGCAGATTCTAAAAACTATTAAATCAGTCAAAATCTGTTATTATTTCCAAAAACCCTATTTCCTATATAGTTATCAACTCTCTTTTTTCGTATATGATGTATCTTTTTATAACCAAATAAAATAAGGTATAAATTATCACTGTGGCTTTAAAATTACATCTGTTTTATTAAAAAAACTATTTTCTGCATAGTTTCAGCCATGGGGGATTTTTATGCTCACATACATCACAACTCTTTCCCTCAATTTTCTAAACCATAAGGGTCCTATCTCGTTTTGCTCATATTTTAATTCTGCAGCTCTCAAAAAGGAATGCAAGAAAAACTTACAAAATAAGATATTCCCTTTATAAAATTTTTCGTGACATTCTATTTTAATTAAACCTTTCCTCATAGCATGCTTTATTACTTTTAAGCTACTGGAAAATACTTCTAAAATGATTTGTTGTTAATTTTATGTGCGCTCAGGCCCTTTAACTGTTTTCGAGGTCATACCCAAAAAGGTTGTATGACACTCTTGAAAATGAAAAAAGCATCCTCCATCTATATATTTTCACCAAAAAAATATATTTTGCGACACTTTATAATAAGGAAAAGTTTAATCAATATTAGTTATTTCCATATAACAAAGTTGAGCATATTACAAAACAATCTGGCAAAAAATAGCAGAAAGAATTCCAATGATATAACAAAGTTGAAGGCAGGTGAATTCAGGGACATCATTAGACAATTTAACAGCTGCTAGTAAACCTAATTTTGCCACCTCCTTCATTACTTTTGAAATATCATATTTGATTAGTGAAAAATAAAGGTTCAAAGTTACTAAGAAGGCAATGAAAGTTCTGATACAACATTATGATACCATTTTGGACTCTTAATCTGATCTTCAGCATTGGAAAAGCTTCGCTTTGCTCATGTGCAGTATGATAGATTGGTCCATGGTTTGGATTTGGGTCTCTGTTACCTGGTCGGATTACTGGGTTAGGCTAAGGCAGTGGTCAGCAAACTTCAGAAGTTAAAGAGCCAGTATCACCATTAATGGAGTTGGGAAAAATGTATAAGAGCCATAGTTATAATTTAAGAAAGAAATTGTTAATATAACTAGCTAAAAGCACAGCTTTGTGGTGGCTGACGAAGTTTTGTTATAAAAAATATTACATATAATTAAAGATTTTACTTAATTATAATAAGAATTATAGTATTTAACCTTCATGAACTATCATCTAAATCCGTGTTTATAGTTTAAGTCTATTTCATTTGTTTTTAATCATGTACAAAATTTCTTATTCGATTTTCTTCCTGTTTTCTGCATTTTAACATACTTGACTTTTTAATATTACCAACTCTATCATAAGAAAATCTTCTATTTAATGATAAGTTTTCTAAAGGTTTTATCCTCAACAACACAAAATACATATGTTAAACCAACAGGAGCTTCTTTTTCTCCCATATCAATAGCGACTTTGTCGAATGATAAATCTTGAGCTTAGTGAATTGTGATTGCGAAAGCTAATTGTAACGAAAATTGTTTTCTTGAAAAAGTGATATTCTGTATTTTACAAAATTTAGCTGTTGGTGAAATCCGAATACAACCACTATTTTCATAAGTTGAATGAAAGGATTTTCAATTGAACCATTATCATTCTTGGTATTACATATATGTACTAATAAAAGTGATAAAAATTATTACAATTTTTTGCAAGAATAATGATTGATTACAAATCTAGAGATGACTTTGAATTATTAGGGTGAGCCAATTTATGTTCAATTTCATGTCTAGACGTGCAATAGTTTTTTTTAATAACGTTGACAACAAAAATTCAGAAACTGTTGCGTAGGATCGCTCGCCCTAATAAGATCAGTGAAAGATTCTGACTTATAAAGTTTGTGGACACATACATCCATTGGAAAAAATTTAATGGAACATAATCGATGAATAATAATATTTCGATTTGCTAGCACAGAAATGGTAGACCCTAATAAAAGAATGAATATGGCAACATTGTACACGCTTTCATTAGGTATGAATTCATTGTCAGAAATATTTCTTCATTTTTTACGGTCTGAAAAGGAAAGCTTGAATTAATATTTGAGGTAATTACGTACATTATGTATTTGTTTCCATACAAACATTTACGTGCCTTACTTCCATCTTAAAGAAAAACTCAATTCATCAAAAGAATTAATTTTTCTTTCTCAAAAATCTTTATTCACTTAAAGTGATGCAAACTTTGAAATTATTATTAGCCATTTTAAACACATTTTAACTGAATGATTACGTAAGGTCATTACAGTATAGAGAACATCTGCCTCAAAAAACTAAAGAATTTAAATCTGGACTGTGTATTCAACCTGCGTCCTATGTAAGTGGAGAATCACAGAAAGTGTAATATGAACTACAAACAGAGGGGAAAATGCACCAGATGACTGAAATGTCATCATACTAATTCAACAACTTACAAAAATTTATCTTCATTTCTGTTCAGAAATTTCCTGAAGTTTTCACTTGTATTCACCTTCAAACATTTGAACACTAGATACTGAGCACGTGAACTTACTGTAATGCATATTTACTGTGAGCTATACAAAATTCTCTACCGAATGATCTATACCAGTGGTCGGCAACCTTTTAGCAGGCAAGGGCCACAAGGTGGCAAAACAAAGTAAAGGCGGGGCTGCACGGGGCTGCACATACACAGTAAAAATGTGAAAACTCAGTTTTCAAATTTTATTAATACAAATGAGGATACAAATGAAGAAAAGTTACAAAATTGATCTTACATACTAAATTCAGTGTGACGTTTGGGGTTGCGTTTGACTGGCTATTTTTTGTATGTCAGCTTTCATGTTAGAAGTTGAAATACGTAATATATCTCTCAAATGCTCATCTGCGAAATGAAAAGCGTATTTATTTTTTCGATAATCGACGATTGAAAAAGATTGTTTGCATAAATAAGTACTTCCAAAAACTGAAATAAACTGCTAAGCAAACTTTTTCAATTCGACAAAATCAGACGGCTAGCTACCATAAAATTTGATCAAATAATTCATATCGTAAAAGGCGCTTTTTAGACTCTCATTGGATTGAAGTTAAATCACATTCATTTGTAAATTACTGGTACATCCTAAACATTGCATGAAATAGGGTTAGCAAAAATCTTCAGTTTGTTCTGAATCTTCTCAAAATCACCAAATCTGTCACTGAATTGACCTTGTAACTCCATTAAAATATCTTTCATTTTCTCACTATCCCAATTAAAATCAATGCCAGCTTCCTCGACAGCCTTTAGACAATTTGGGAAGCGATCTAATTTTTTTTCATCAATATGTTCTATGAAGAGCCGGTTTTTAGCTTGGAACGCCTTTACATCTGTATGCATATCAGATATTAGTTTGTTTTTCCCTTGAAGCTTGACATTCAGTGTATTTAATTCATGGGTTAAATCTGTAAAAAAATCCAAGATCTATTAACCATTGAGGCTCTGTTAGCTCTGGAACAGATTTAACTTTCTGATTAATAAAAGTGTTGATTTATTTTCTGAGAGCGAAAAATCTTTTCAGTACTGCACCTCTACTTAACCATCTTACTTCTGAATAATAAAAGACATCTTGATGATCTGCTTCCATTTCAGATAGAAACTCTCAGAACTGACGATGTGTCAACCCATTATTTATGATATAGTTTACAGTGGATAAAACGATGTCCATTACTTTTCTCCATGAAACGACTTTGGAACATAACGCTTCTTGATAGATAATGCAATGAAAAAATAACGGGATTTCACATTTTATCTCTGTCAATTTTGTTTTAATTCTACCCACCAGGCCCTTGTTTTGCCCACTCATGTTTCTATCTCCACCAGTTGTTAGACTTACCAATTTCTCTCACGCTAATTGAAGTCATTGCCTGTTCTAAATCTTCCCCCTTAGTCGTTCCCTTCACACTACATAACTGTAAAAGTTCCTCACACAAGTTGAAGTACTTATCAATTCCACAAACAAATATTAGAAGCTGGGCAGTATCTGACACATCATTACTTTCATCGGTAGCTAAGGAAAACCATTCAAATTGTTGTGCTTTTTCCCCGAAGTTTTTCGCATAAATTAGCGCCCAAATCTTCAGTGTGCCGGATACAAGTTCTGGCAGATAAGCTTATATTTTCAAATTTCTTTTTTTGATTTGGGCATACCACTTCAGCCATAGCTAAGGCACATTGTTTTATTAATTCGCTGCCGGTAAACGGTCACCCAGACTTGGCTAGTATTTCCGCCACCCTTAACTCACACGTATATTTGACTCGTTACTTTGAATTTGCACCCTAAAACACTTTGTTGGTTCTTGAATGAAGATTTGAGTGAGTTAATTTTGTTTTTATGGGAATCGACAACTAGGTATTCAAATTTTGCTTTATGTTTGGTATCATAGTGACGGTTGACTCTATATTATTTTTGTATAGCAAGGGTTTTTGGGCATATTAAGCATAGCGGCTTTCCATTGCAATTAATAGAAAAGTATAAATCTGTCCATGCATCGTTAAACACTCTATTTTCTTCATTTAACTTCCTCTTCTTTGTAGCCATCAGTAAAATTATAACCAACAATGCCAAATGCATGCTGTAAGAATAAAAGCCATGTTGAAAACATGTCACTTAATTTCGCTATGTAATTGTATGAACTGTAAACAAAATAGTAGGTACTCGCAGGTAACGGAACAATAACTAATTGTAGGTACAGGGCCACGGCGGCGGCGCGCACACATGAATTAACTTGTTTCACTCAATGACAGCCAGCACAGACGGACAGCGGGTGAGTGAGAGAAGATTATTGTCAACGCTGACCTATTGTTTCAATCATAGGAGAGGGTGGGGAATCATTCCCACTCGCATTTGTCCTGCTCTGTTCGCATAGTTCATTCGCTGCGCTGTTAGATCGCGTTCACTCTTTTATGCATTTATATTTTATTATTGCATAATATGGGCTTTCGATATGATTTTTATAAGATGGACACAGGCTGCAAATAGTGAGGTCACGAGCCGCATGCAGCCCGCGTGTTGCCGACCGCTGATCTATACGATTTCCTGTAGAAAAAATTGAGATACCAAACAGTTAACTACACTAACTGTGGACGCGTATTATTTTTCTCTTTTCAGTAGACTAATTATAATTTTGTTTTAACATTTCTGGATGGCGTGTGCTTGAAGTGTGGTTAGGACAAGAATATACATCATGTTTATGTGCCTTGTTGCTCCTACGGTACAAATTTTGTTTGTCAATTTCCCAAAAAGTTATGAGCAACAGTGGCAGATAAAGATTACAGCTACCGTGTTTGTATTACAAAATTCAGTGGACTTGTCTGAAAGCAGAATAATTACCAGCATATTTCATGCATATAACGCAGTAACTGTTCCTGGTAAAGAAAATCGCAAAATAAAAATAATCCACTGTTGTCACTTACCTCAATCTGAACCTTTCATAAACCTCAAATATCTTGAGCACAGCTCATCATTCCACAGCTATGACACATAATTCTATAGCAATACCACAGAATAACACCTACTTCGCCACTGCAGCACGCAGCTGACTGGCTGTGGTTGATTGTAGAACATTTCTAAATAGTGGGACTCTAGCAGACTTTGCCATGGCCGGCCAACACATAAATAATTATCACTTGATACTGGGAATTCGAGGTGAGAGGGAAACAACACAGAAAAACACAGATAATTTTTATGAACATATGGCTATGATAAAAGCTTACTCTACCGACAGAAATTAGTTGATATTTTAATCAGTGGCTCGGGGATCTTGGAGACATAGCCATTATCATTGAAATGCAGACAGTGTTGCAGGGGCAGATTCCGGGTGGTTACCCGGTATAGTAAGACCAGTCGTTTTATCAAATATTTTATGATTTTTGTGTTTGGCTTCATTAAACTACCAACCTGCATGCATTTTTAGTTTATTTCGGTTATGTGGAAACATATTTCACCCTTTAAACAGATCTCAAAATCTCCATGCAGAGTGTTCTTTAATTTTTATTGTCATTAAACTTTGCACAGTTTATTATTAAAATTATATTATTATTTAAATAACTGATTAAGGGAGGCAGTGGGATTTCTTTGTATAATTACAAAACCGCTCCATCTAAATTTACACAAGTCACATATTGATTTACAAAGAACATTCAACAACCAAAGATAATCTTTAATGCAAAAAATTAAATCAATATCTCTCTTTCTGGAGAATAAGTTCTCAGATCGACATCAAACTCAGAAACTACACTTTTGGTGAATCATTTATTTGATTATCCTACAGTTACCATCGCGGTGGTAAGTTGTTGCGAAAGGAACTTCTCTAACATGTATTACATGTGCACTTGATGGCGGCAAATAATCGTCACACTATAAATCCAAACAATTGAAACAGTGTCTTCAAACTGCATCTCTCTCCATAGACACACTTGAAAGCAAAAAAACCAAAACAACATCAATATGCCGCGCTACACTCTCAACAACAGCTGTCTCAAATCATGTGATGCATTCATGTGATGCGGTCGCTTCTGATTTCTCCAAGCATGCACAAATAAAAATAATAAAAATTATTGTAATTTATTTGTTTTTTGCAAAAATAATGATTGATGCCACATCTAGAATTGACTTTGAATTAGTACGTTCAATTTCACGTCTAGATGTGGAGCAGTTTTTTCAAAACATGTACCACACAAGTGTACAAATCATTGTCCAGTGTAAGGGCTTGCTCCGCTCGCCCTAATTGTTAAATAATCAATACACCTTCATACAAACAGTTATGTAAATAATATATTTATAAATAAATATCATGTTAATAGTAAATATTTTAAGCAATGAGAACGATGCACTTTCATTTCCTTAGAAAGTTTTACCATTCTATGTGCGTAACTTGTTTTTAATTTAGAACATGAATTCCTCATTGGTTATTTGGTTTCATGTTGGGAAACTTTGTTCACACTGGTGAGGCCTAGAAGGAATTTGGCCATGGCCTTTTGAAGGAAGTATCCCGGTATTTGCCTGGAGTGATTTGGGAAACCATGGAAAACCCAAATCTGGATGCTCCGACGGGGATTCGAACCGCCGTCCTCCTGAATGCAAGGCCAGAATGCTAACCATTCATTACACCACCAGTTTACTGCTAGTACTATTGTTGTTGGTAAAGATGTATGAAAAAAAATATTATGAAAGAGCCGCACTAATATCCTCAAATAGCTGCATAAAGCTCGGGGCTAAGGTAACTACAAGAGAAATGCAATCTGCAGCAAATCAGAACTCTATCACTCTGTGGCTGTATCCTTCATGCATATTCCAGACAATAATGCTACAAGCATTAAAAATAACCCATCACTTATAACAGATGAATGAGGGAAAGCCAGGACACACTTAATAATATTTCAGTAAGAAACCTTAATCAGGAAAGAAGTGAGACATACAGCAAGGGGAAATTTGTGTACATGTCCAGATCTACCGCATGACAAGCCAACGATAAACAAAGCTTTCTACCTGAAGATGTGTAAGTTCACAGTGTGCAATGGTGCTAAGCATTTGATAACTCCAGGCATCATAGGTCAAATGATTGATGATGTAAGAGAAAAAAGTCTGTGATTTTAAATACGATCAAAATGACTTTACTGCAGCAACTGATACAATACTACCTGCTTTCCAAACTTCTGCAGCCATGGTTACAAAGGATGTTTCACATTATCTCCATATGGTTTCACAATTTTCAAAATCATAAACAAAGAAAGAGCTGCATAAACAGATCATCAGTCTCACTGACTGGGCTATGTACAGCTGCCTACCAGTACTGTTAATAGGCTAAATGGTTTCAGTAAGATTAATCATAACTTTTTATGAGTAAATAAGCTTTCTAAAATTGACTAAGGGGTTAATTCGAAGCCGTAAGTCAGAAAGTAAGTAATATAAAAATAAGTAACAATGGAAGGAAAGAACTGCAGTGAGGCTATATTTATATGGCCAGGACAGATAAAATACACCAAATACTCACCAAAGCTGAAGGGAGGAGGGCAGCAGCAACACAAAACAACACACAAACACAGAAAAAACAATATTTCGGGTAAACACCCTTTTTCAAGATAGCTGAAGTACATGGCTGAGCTTGCGCAAGCCATGTGTTCAACGCAGTCATTCATAGAATGAAAATGCCTGCCGGAGGTGGTGGGGGGAAGCAACGATAATATAACTGAAAGTAGAAATCACAAGAAGATTAAAATGCGAAAGAATAATAATAATCATTAAAAAATAATAAAAAATGTAATAAATAAAAAAATGATGTTTTTAAATTTTTTATAATAAGGTCTATAAATATATATGAATTTATTGTGCTGCCCAGTGATGGGTGTACAGAGTGAGGATGGAAGATGATATCGGAAATTAAGGCCTGGGGGATGTCTAGTCTGCAGGATGAGTTGATATGCCAAAGCCCACAAGCAGAGTTCAGATTGGGAGATGGTATTTGGAAGTACTCTAATTGCTCTGACTGTGAAGTGATTATTAAGGTCGCTGGCATGGTGAGCAACAGGGAGGTCTAGGTTTTGAGAGTAAATAGTTTGTCTTGCTTTTTCTGTGTTTGTGTTTCATATAAAAACCAAATGTTGAAATTTCAAAGTGTAAGACATTTTGCCATATTCAATTTCACTAAGGGTATGGGAAAAAACAAGCATTTTGATATATGGGTTGTATAGTCAAAGAATTTTATTAAAGAAGATACAATCAAAAATATGTTAAACAGTAAAATGTTGGTCACTTTAAAAGATAATCAAAATTTAACTACCAAAATGGATTGTCAGCATCAGGAGACACACTCTGACCAAAATTAAAGGTAGTAAATAAATTCTAAGTATTATTAACAAACAAAAAAGGAGAGAGAGAGAGAGAGAGAGAGAGAGAGAGAGAGAGATATAAAGAATTCGAAAATCTTAAAGTGAGAAAGCTAAAAATATGCTCAAACTATAGAGAAAAAATCATATCATAATAATATAATACATCAAAGAACAGAGACTTTCCTGGCGTATGCTTGAAATGAAGTCTTCACTGGTGTACCACCAGATAGTGTTTTGAAAACATAATATTTCGACGACTAGCGCCGTCGTCTTCATCAGGTGTCGAGACGTCTGCACAGGTCGGCTGACCATCGGATACTGGGACAGCCCAGGTGCTGCACCTCCTTATATAGGCCAACGGCTCTCACCGACGCACACGCCCCGGCAGGCTGGCAGTTAGTGGGCGGGGCTACAGTTATTCGTTGCAGGCCGAGGAAGTTAATATTGGGCCGTTTGTGGCGGTTGCTGAACATGCGTGCCACGCTCTCTGCATAGAGTTGCCAAGGCTGGTTTCCATGTCTCGACATAGACCACTATATCTGTTGTAGGTATCAGCCAATCGAATTTCAATCGCTTCTTTGACTATGGAATCCCAAAAATATGAAGTCCTAGCCAATATCGTTACGTTGTTGAAGTCAACCCTGTGGCCATGGTTGTACACATGCTCGGTGATCATTGACTTACTACACTGTCACAGGCAAAGATAACGTTTGTGTTTTTCACACCAGTTTTGTACTGTGCGGATGGTTTGACCAATGTAGCACTTTCCACACTCACACGGGATGCTGTAAATTCCAGGAACTCTGAGGCGAAGATCATCCTTAACTGAGCGGAGGTAGTCTCGAATTTAAGCAGGTGGTTGGTAAAAACATTTTATTCCATGCCCTGCGAGAATTCTGCCAATTTTCCCCAAGGTGTTTGCGGTGAAAGGCAGAAAAGCGGTGGCATCAGGTGTTTCTTCCTGTTGGACTGGATTTTTCTCCGGGTTACGATCAATTGCTCCTTATCTGCCTTTCGGTGTAAACATTCTGCCTGAAGACAGTTCTTAGATGTTACAGTTCCTGTGGTAGGCTTTCTTTGTCAGAAAACGCCCTAGCCCTGTGTACAAGTTTATTTAGAACAGTTTCACGTTGCACAGGATGGTGAAAACTTGTGGCTCCCAAATATTGGTCTGTGTGGGCTGCTTTTCTGTATACGCTATGTCTTAGCGTTCCATCCAGCTTACTTTCAATTTGAATGTTGAGGAAAGGTAGGCGGCCACCATTTTCCAGTTCCATTGTGAACTTTATGCTGGGATGAATTCCATTGAGATGTTCTAAGAACTCATTTAAAGCCTTGATGCCATGGGGCCACACGACAAACGTGTCATCAACATAGCGTAAAAAACATGTCGGTTTGAGAACCGCACTTACCAGAGCTTTTCCTTTGAAATATTCCATGTATAGGTTGGCAACTACAGGAGAAAGTGGTGATCCCATGGAAACACCGTCCACTTGCTCCTAGTATTCCCCTAAGTAAGTGAAATACATGGACATCAGCACATGTCTGAAAAGTTCGTCAATGGCTGGTTCAAATTGTTGGCATATCAGTTCCAGCATGTACTTCAACGGGATGCGGGTGAATAATGAAACAACGTCGAAGCTCACCACTATGTCAGAGTCCTTCAGTTTCGTTGTCTTGACAAATTATGTGGAATTCTTGACATGGTGGTCGCAATGGCCAACTGAAGGACTCAAAAGACGGGTCAGATATTTTGCCAGAGGATAAGTCGGAGCTCCAATATTGCTGACGATTGGTCGCAGAGGTACGCTTTCTTTGTGTATCTTTGGCAGACCATATAGCCCCGGTGGTCTGGCAGCATGAGGTCTGAGTTTCTTGCTGATCCCTGCAGAACATTCTGCTTTCTTCAATAAAGCCGTAGTCTTCCTCTCAATCCTGCTGGTAGGGTCGTTGTCTAGACAGCAATAGGAAGGATCATCAAGAATTTTCTCATCTTTCCCTCGTACTGTTCTGCTGTAAGCAGTACCGTATAATTTCCTTTGTCCACCAATAAGACAACAACATCGTTATTTTGATGCAAGACATGAAGCGTTTACCGCTCCTCCCTAGTTATGTTGGTCTCAGGGGTTTTTGCTTTATCCAAGACTCAGCAGGTCTCTCTGCGGATCTCCTCCGCTGTACCTCCCGGGAGGGTGTGAACTGCCTGTTCGACTGAGCTTATGATCTCAATAGTTGGCAAGCGTCTTAGCGCCGAAGCGAAGTTGAGTCCTTTTGATAAGACAGAAACGGTGGTGTCGTCAAATTGCAATACACTCAGGTTCACCACTGTGTGACTCAGATCACGACATTCCCTGGGATGCTGAGTTTCCACCAGACGGTTGTATTTAGACAGATGTCTAGCTGTTGTTCTCATACTTTTGGGATCCCAAAGTCAAAGAAGCGATAGAAATTCGATTGGCTGATACCTACAACAGAGATAGTGGTCTATGTCGAGGCATGGAAACCAGCCATGGCAACTCTACGCAGAGAGGGTTGCACGCATGTTCAGCAACCGCCACAAACGGCCCAATATTAACTTCCTCGGCCTGCAACGAACAACTGTAGCCCCGCCAACTCACTGCCAGCTGCCGAGCGAGGGCGTCGGAGAGAGCCGTTGGCCTATATAAGGAGGTGTGGCACCTGGGCTGTCTAAGTATCCGATGGTCATCCGACCTGTGCAGACGTCTCGACACCTGATAAAGACGACGGAGCTAGTCGTTGAATATCATGTTTTCAAAACACTATCCAGCGGTACACTTGTGAAGACTTTATTTCAATACAATACATGTTTTAAAGTAAGTTTGAGATTAAGAGTGAAAAATGGAATTTTGATATCAAAACTTGTAATTTTCATAAATAAATAACTCCTAAACATGTAAAATTTCAAGTTAAGTTGTCACAACTTAAATACTTAAAACAAATCACACTACATATCAAAGTTTCAGGAGAATCTGAGTAAAAATAGCATACCATGAGAATTGGGAACTTTTACAATTCACAGGAGAAATGTAGTTCACTGTGGGAAAATGCTGATGTTAATGTAGTTCACCGTGGGAAAATACTGATGTTCCAGAAGTTTTTGGCCAGAGAGTATATAAAGCTGTCATTTTCTGGCCACTCTACCACCAGTCGTAAACCAGCAGTCAGTCGGTACACATAAACTGCGCCAGTCAATGCTGCATTCCTGATCTAACAACTTGTGACATTTCAAACATGTAGTCAAGAGAATTATTAATTTTGGGCCTCTGACATGGTGTGTGGACTGTAACAAATCTTTTGATGAAAGGAAACATAGAAATTCATGAAAAGATAGAAACTTTTACTAACAATGTGCTACGTAAAAAACAATCAGAGTGCAAAACAGTTCTACTGAGCTCACTTTAAATGGTGCTGCAATTTTAACATATAATTGCATTCAGTGTATGTACTACATGAAGAATAATCTGCAGTCTTCTAATGTGATTATGAAACCAGATATAGTATGCAAAATCATGTGATCTGATACCAGCTTCGCTTCAGAAACTTTTAAAGAATATATTGCTTAACTATCATCTGTGATTTTAATTTCTTTGTAATCCATAACCTGTTAACTCTTGGATGGTAAAAAGCTCAACAGTTTGACAATTGATTTTAAGAATATATGTATCTTCAAAATAAGATATCACAAATAACAAACATTTTCATCAGCATCCACGGTTACAGCTAGCGACAATAACATATCACTCACCACAAGTGAAGTTTTGCCATTACAAAGTCTACTAATACATCCATCCTGGAAACTACTCCATCTCTGATACAAACTGTCAACTCATTCCACCACCAAGGAACGTAGACATACTTTGTAGCAGTTTATAGGAAGACTTATCGGACAACAAGGCAGTTTTCTAGGATAGGCTATTGAAAATCATTTTTAAAAAGACCATGGGGCATTTAATAATGATATTAACTGTTCAATCACAGCTAATAAAGTATTGAACCCGTATCTAAAGACCTCGCGGTTGAGAAACGTAAAGCGTTTAAAAAAAAAAGTATTGAAGCTAGTTAAGAGAATATTTGGAAGGAAGGAATACTGAACACTGCATATCACAAATAATGAGTTAGGGAAATATAGTTGCTTACTGATGTTTGTGACAGAGCAGCTAATGTGAAAGTTGATCTGTATTTGTTCAATAACCAAGAAATTTTCTCCCAGCAATAGCTTGTCTATGCCATGGCTTAAGCTAAAGGTACATCATCTGGCTCAGGGCTGATAAAACAAAAGACATTGAGACAAAACAGCAAACAGTAATAAAAATTATTTACGTACTATTTTTTGGATTTGGTCGATAGCAAATTTATTGGATTTGTAAAAATAAGCACCATGTTTACATGATACAGTTCTTTATGCCCATCAGTTCACTTTCATCACAGCTATGCAATAACAGTAGGAGCGGTAACAGAGGAAGTGGTAAACTACCCCCTCCCCACCCCACAAAGGATGTGCTGTATAAAATCCCATAATCTCCCAGACAACTGTCTCTGGCGATTTATGAAATATTACTACACCTTGGATAACCTGATACTAGTGGACATGTATATCACATGGATCATTTTCTAATCTAACAAAGAAATAGAATCGTACCTGGCATTAAAGTTTTTTAGTTTCATGACTCAAATTTCTGTGAGCATGAAACTCTCTTCTTACAATGTTTTTTAAGATACAAAAAGATGAACGTGAACACAGACCAATACAATCAAGAAACAGCTATTATATTTCTCATCATTGTTATGTCCTGCAATTTGTTTCTCATAACAGGTGTTTTATAATTATCTGGATGAATCTGCAATCTTCTCCTTTCTATCTAAAATCTGAAAGTTGAGAGGCAGGTGCAGGTCATTCTGCAAATAGACTGAACAAAACAGGTTCTTTGTTTTCCAAAGAGAAAAAAATAAAAGTGTTATTAAGATCAAAGTTTCTCTCAGTGTTGAGAATTAATGTAGTTATCCGAGAAGACTATATTAATAAAAGTGTTCTTTCTACTGGCAGCAGAAGACTTAGCACAGTATCCATTAATTCAGAGACATGCTGTTTCAGAGGTTTGATGATAACGTTTATTTCTTGGCATTTATTTTCATTTAGTTGCCTGACGGACATTGTCCTGTCCAAATTTCAATAAATTTGTTTGTGATTAATTTGTGAATTTGTGAAAAGCTGTTAAAAATGTGCAAACAAAATAAAAATGAGAAAAAACATATTTCAGAGTGATTATTGTGTTTATTAATGATTGTGTCCATGGATATTCAATTTGAGGAGGAGTACTTTCAGACGTACATCATTAGGAAATTTTACATACCAGATGAATTCTATCAGCAGTACACCAATGAAATGCTGGAAATGTGTAATGTACCTGGAATGTGATCGACTTGGAACCATACTGTTTTGTTCCAAAAATTATGTCACAATTAAATTAAGTTAGAATTTCATGTTAACCAAATGACCTATTTTCTTCCATTGAATTTGAAAGTTCAGTGAATCTCAAGTTGTATTTTTTACATTTCGATTATCACACCACCTAACCAGTTTTGATTGTTTGGTAGATCCAAAAACTTTTTATGTGCCTTCATACATTCATTCCAGACGATTAATTTGCAATGCTGCAGAACTTTGGCCATAGCACAATTCTTCCAAAGGTTGCATGTTGGAGTTTCATTAAATTGTATATTCAACGGAAACTTGAATGCTGAATGTGCTGTTTGACCACCTTGAAACAAAGAATCTGTGATTCCTGATGAAGTAAGTGCAAGTGAAACTTCATTCTGCGAGCAAATCATTGCCAAAATCAAACAGACCAAAAAAGGAGTTTTTCCAGTTCCACCGAGAGACTCCAAGAAGAAACTCCCTCTAGGTCCATTGTTCACAACTTTAGTGAGCATATTTTTGTTGACAATTTAACAGTGGGACATTCATTGAAACTGATTCTCTCAGTGCATCACAATCATATTGTCCTTTGTGTTTCATCTCTTGATAAAATTGGATCATGGATCAGACGACTGGGCGCTGTTATACATAATTGAGGTAATAATACCGTGTTTGATATCATCAAGCACATGTCCTCAATTAATATCAGTTGAATAGAAACAAAATAACTACATTTGTTGGACACATCGCAAAACAGCACAAAAATAAAACAAAGGCAATTCTATTTTAATTTAAGCTGGAATGTGTTTTTCCAGATTTTGTTTCAGATCTTCCAGGTTTATTTTTTAATAGAAAAGATTTAATTGAGTCACTTCCATCCTGAGGGGATAAGGAATGAAACAAAAAAGGAATTATGCGCATCCATTGTTTGAATCATTAGTTGGTAATCTTGTATTTGAATAAAACTCCAATAGAAAAAAAGCACTTTTGGTTATTCCAAAATTTTTCAGTTTTTCAGGCAGCATTTCCAATTTTTCTTTCCTTAAAAATCTTATTTGGACTATTACAAACATTTTAAAAAATAGAAAAATTGGTACATAGAGAAAAGCACTTTCCATTTTCCATGCAAAATTTCACATTTTTCTTTTTGTAAAAACCTTATTCAAACTGTTACGAACATTTAAAAAAATTAGCCAAAGCAATCCATAGAAAAAAACACTTTCAGTCTTAAATAATTTTCTGGTTTTCTGGGCTACTTTTTTAATCTCTCTTTCTCTGAAACCCTTATCTGGACTATTACAAACATTTAAAAAGTGTTAGCCAAATCAGTCCATAGAAAAAAGTACTTTGTTTCTTCCAAATTTCCAAATTTTCTGGACAATTTTTACAATCTTTCTTTCTCTAAAAACCTTATTCGAACTATGGCAAACATTTTGAAAATAATTTGCCAAATTGGTCAACCCCTTCTCATGTGATTCGCTTACCAACAAACAGTGAAGAAAAATGTACTATTAGTTTTTTCCAATTTTTCTTTCACTGAAAACCTTTTTTGAACAATTACGTACATTTTTTTTTTTAAATTAGCTAATTCAGTCCATAGGAAAAAGTACTTTCAGTTTTCCCAAAATTTACAATTTTCTGGCCAAATTTTCCAATTTTTATTTCTGCAAAACATTATTCAGATTACTGCAAACACTTTAAAAAAAGAATTAGCCAAATCAGTCCAACCATTCTCAAGTGAATTGCTTACCAAGTAACAGTGGGGAAAAATGTACTGAAAGTTTTTCTCAAGTTTTCCATTTTTCCAGCCAACTTTTCAAATTTTTCTTTCTCTAAAACATTTGTCGGACTATTAAAAATGTTTCAAAAAGAATTAGATAAATTGTTGCATATTAAAAATTACTTTCAGTTTTCCTAAATTTTCAAATTTTCTGGGCAACTTTTCCAATTTTACTTTCCTACAAAGAACCTTATTCAGACTGCTACAAACATTTAAAAAATAATCAGTCAAATCAGTCCGCCATTCTCAGGTAATGTGCTTACCAACGAACAGCATTTCATTTTTATTTATATAGAATTTCACTCAAGCAGCATCAATGTAAGCATCATAAAGATACTCTCTGAACATTTTAAACTCTCTGTTTGACAAACTCATGTCTCAAACATTCTACACAATCTTTGAGCAGCAGCTTTTGTTTGCTTGGTTATATAATATTTGGATCACTAAGGGAGAAGTAAGTTCAAAGGCTGGAAGATTTACTCCACACAAGACTCATGATGGCTACCAGGCCAGTAAACTGCCTGCATATAAAGGATCATGGTGATAAGCTTGGATGCAATATCCAACTTACAGATTAAACAAAGTCACCTTTAAAGGAAGATGGCAAACATATGTGTAGTGTTTTAAAACTACAGTGCAGCAAGTCTCCAACATTGCTTTAAAAAGAAGCATTTCACATCTATATTTGTAAATGAGGCAATTGAGCGGAAATTTTATCTTAATCCATTAATTTTTATATTTTAAAACCATGAGGGCTTTGGCTCAGTAGACACAAATAGGTCAAAGAAAGCAGGTAGAGATGGATGTTTTACAGCTTTTCATTTAATGACTCACAGCTATCAGCTTAATGGCAATTGCAGCACTGTTGAGGAATTTGCATATAAGACTTCAAAAGAATTTTGAATTCATCATTTGTTGTAATTCATTAAGATCTTTTCTAATCCAGAAAACCAATGACAACAATTATTACATTCAAACCTGTGAGAATGAAGTTTTGTTCGATTAGTCTGAGAATAAATGAAGCTGTAGATACAGATGCAAATTTAGTCTGTAACAAAGTGAACACAGATTTTGTGACAGCCCCAAAATATGACTGTGATTTGACAATGAAGGGGAAGGTTTGCAATGCCTGGGAGTGATACTGGCTAGAAGTCAAGCATAATAACATTCGGAAGGTCAAATTGACTGCCAAGCAAAGGTGGAGTTCTTTTCCGATTTTCCTTACTTGTCTCCATATGTGGCATGTTATGTAGGGGAAATTTCCCCGAGTTTGAAGCAAGTGACTTACAGTATCATTAACAATGTGATAGTTTGTATATAACTTTATGGAAGTCAGACAGGTATCAATTTAGCTAACAACTTGTTTCAAACATTGATTTGGTGATTTTATAAAAAGATTTACACTCTTGTCAGCTGACAGGTTTTATTATTATTATGGCTTTCTGGCACATCAAATGTAAATTTCATTGGAACATGGACAAGGCTGTTGACGAAGTAATGGGGAGGATATAGAACGTAACATAATCTTTATAAATAAACATCCCTGGATTTCACTTGGAATGTTTCTGGAAAGCAATGAAAAATCCAAAATCTGGATAAGTCAACTGGAAGTCAAAAGTGAGCCCTTGTAAATGTTGCCAATTGGCCACTGGTTGTGAATGTTTTCAACTGCACTCTTGGATCAGTGGAATAACAGATGGAAGAAAATATTAAATATCAAATGCCCTTGACATCTCTGACTTATGTTTGAGAAGGGGAACTCAATATTATTATCATTACTTTTCCGTCTAACTTCTAAGTTTCTGTACATATTGTGACAACTACTACCACTTAGTGAAATTCAGAGCAGCTTTTAAAAAAGTGATATTTCTCTCAGTGATATCATGTGGCACTATTAGAATATATACAGGCACGTTCTTCATTCAAAACAATTGCACAGGTAATATAGAGAAGATGCCTTTCAAATTTCATTTTTACTTTTCACATATTTTACTCATTACTCTAATGGTAACATGAGTATATGATGATATTCCAAGACTTATAGAAGTTATTCATAAGTGGCTATGAAGTTGCTACTACTAAATGATTACCCATCCAAAGAATCCAGACCTCAACAGTCTGCAGTGGCACACTTCCACCATTTGACAAGATAAAGGTCCAAATGCATTGCTGAACACCTTTCTGGTTGCCCTTTATATCCCATTATTAGAGATACCTGATTGTTGAAGATCAGATGTGTTATGTTCATGTAGTATGTGAAGACCTAACATGGATACTGTAAATATCTATTTCTATTTCTCCTTCAGGAATAAGACGTACTTGCTTCTGGTTCAAGGTTTTACAACAAAATCTGTCTCACATTCACCCACTGCAGTGGCGGCCCTAGGGCAGTGCGAGCGGTGCAAGCGCACCGGGTGCCATCACATGGGGGCGCTGAAACTGTGCGCCAAAAATTAAAAATAAATTCTGCAATAACCAAGCTTGCTGTTCACATATTATTTTAACACACTGTTCATCCAGAAGTGTTTATAAGTGTAAAAGCTTCTGCTTGATGCATAGCCATATGTCGTCATAAAATCGTATAACATCGAGTTGCGATTCGAGTTATCTCCAGTTACTCGAATCAAGAAAATCACAACTCGTCCACTAACTAACACTCTCCGGTACTGCGCCTCCCACACCCATTTCCTACCTTTTGGGCTGTAGTCTTGGAGTTTATTCTCATGTGGGTGCATGTTCATTTGGAGAGATTCAACCTACCTATCTATTTCTACCATATTATACCTAGGGAAACTGCAGTAAACATTCGTATCAGAAATATTTACAGACAATATTTTACAGACAAGACATGTCCTACATATTTTTTTAAAAAAAAAAACCCACTCACACACACAAAAAAAAAACAAAAAATAGAACACCAATCTGGTGCACAGTACTTAAAAAGAAATCAAAACCAAGGCAAAACTGAGAAGGCTTCAAAATTGATTGCGAAGTCATCTTAATTGTCGTCACCAGAACTGGTTCAACACGTGATGCAAGAAAACGCATTTAATAGAAGTTCTTCAGACAAGGCTCACGTTGATAAAAAGCAGCATGTACGAGAAGATTTAACTATGGCTTGAACGTCGTCTGCAGAAAAAAATATTACAGAATGGGATATACCAGACATACCACCATCATCGCCTGTTCAAAGTACAATTTATGATGATATTTTAAAATGGTCTGTCTTTGACTGTACAGCCAGAAATGAAATAATTATTTGAACATCAGAAAAATCGCCAAAAAATCTTCGAAGTCATTTTTCGAATAGGCATTTTCAAAGAGTAATGCCAAATGGAGAAACTTATAAAAGAAGATGGTTTGTTTATTTTAAATCTGCAGAGAAGTAAATTGTTCTTTCTGTTGTTTATTCAACAGAAGGTCTCACTCTTATTTGGGCAAAGAAGGATTTGATGATTGGAGCTTCTCAAAATTCATGAAAATTCTTCAAATTATCAGTGTATCATGCTCTGTTGGACAGAAGCGTTCATTTGGTAAAAGAACTTCAGTGAAATAGACAAGCATTTATAAATACAGATTGAAGATTAAGAATCAAGATGGTTTGCAATCCTCAAATGAATTTACTCGTTTTATACAGTCAACGCTCTTTATTTGCGGTTTCATTATTCACAGTTTCAGTATTCGCGGATAAAAGAATTGTGACAACTTTCAGCATTCGTGGTTTCAGTATTTGCGGATAGAATAATTGTGACAACTTTCTGTATTCACCGCTTGAAATTTTTATTATTTGCGGATCCATTCGGCATTCTTTACTAACGTGTCGGCATCGTCTGAATATTCCTGGCACGTGCCGAGAGTCTATCTAACCAAAACGACTAAAAAAAAATCTTATTGCCACTGAATCTATCAGTACTTTGTTGTAATAATTCTGAGTGAATAACACTTGTTCCCTCTGCTTTGTTCGCAATTTATGTTATTTATGAATGTTATGCAATGCTGGAAAAATTTTGACATAGCATAATGCATTGTTGCAATACAAGAATCGTTGCAAGAACTGAAGCCATACACATTCAAATCATGCTCGAAAAAACTGTGGCCTCATCTCAGTGTTGGAAATGATGGAGAATCAGTGCAAATTCAAACTTTAGCTGCAAACATTGCTCAAGTTGCAAATAGCATAGGACAACATGGTTTTGAACCAAAATTACTCCAGCCGAATGCCGGGATGCTTCCTTCATTAGGCCATGGCCGAATTCATTCCCGTTCCTTGTTCCCAGTCCCAACCTACCTCTTATAATTTTGACATCGATGAGGCGTAAAACCATAAGCAAGAAAAATAAAATATTTTCAACAGATAGAATCAAGTGACATTCAAGAGTTGCTTGAATCGCAAGATGAAGATTTGACTGAAATAGACTTGAAGGAAATGTTAAATCCCCAACCCATTGAAGAAGAGGCTTCAACGAGTACTGAAATAGTGACATTTAATTTTTTTTAATGGCAAATGAGGTTTGTGATTTATTCATGAAAACTGATTCGTCTATGGAAAGCAGTCTTGCTTTTAAAAGACAAATTGTTAATGCCACATTTGAATATCAATCCGAATTGAAAGATGGTTTAAAAGTGGCAAAACAAGAAAATATTACGACATTCTTTAAAACAGTGTCGAAGCCTGACAATTATAACTAAAACATGTCACTTAAAATCTCTTAATAAATTAATTTTAATTGGTTTTTTCCCAGAACCTTGGAACGTATCTCCTATAATCCCATACAAATTACCATTCCATTCCATATTCGTGGTTTCCATTTTCGCGGCATTTTTACGGAACGTATCCCCTGCGAATAAGGAGCTTTTACTGTATGCAATAATTTCTTGTTCAGAGGAAGCTTTGGATATGAAACTCTTCCTGGCAGGACCGTATTTAGCCATAGGCTACCTAGGTTGTAGCCTAGCGACCCGCACCACAAAGGGGCCATACCACATGCAAAAATAAAAATAAGAAAACATAAAAATATATTAGAAGAAAACATAACAATATATTAGTCATTGTCTTCCTGTTGACATCCATGTATTAATATTCACTATAGTGTTTTTAATCTTTCTTTATTTGCTTTTGTGATCTTAATCATCTTTTATCATTTGTTTTATTTTAATATCTAGGTCTACTGTTTCATATTGTTATTAAAACTTTTGAGTTTGTAATTCTGCAGGCTTTTACTGAAGGTGTTTGTTTGCAAAAACACAGTAGGGAGCAGTTTTTCTATTGCCCACTAGGCAAAAAATTGAATGTACAAGCATCACTTGCTAATAATGTTCACTTCAGTCTTGGAAATGATACAGAAAGCGCGTTTCTAGCTTTCGATTCTTCAGTAATTTACCCTCGTATATTTTTGCTATCATTACATCACTCAATATTTTGCATTAAAAGGTTTATTAATTTGATAATAAGCAATATATATATAAATAAAGGCCCGTACCACATGAATAGCCTAGGGGCCTACAGATCCTAAATGCAGTCCTGCTTCCTGGGTACATTGCAACTGCTGGGAAAATATGACCATGTGATAATGAGCATTTCCATCATATTGTTAATAAGAATAATGACTATTATTTTCGCAAATATATTAAAAATGATAGAAGTTCGTAATAAAAATTTGACTATGGATAAGTCATCTAAATACTTTTCCAATAAACTGAATTGACTCCTGATGTCAGTCATGTCGAACAATTATCTTTAACATTGTTTTTATTAACAAAGACAAAGCACAAGAGCGTGAGTGTTTCATTGCTTACAAGCCGAAAAGTGACTGCGGGAGCTGGACTCACTGGCCTGTTTATTGAGGATACTTTGCAAAAGTTCGATTTTGATATGAACGATTGTCGATGCCAAAGATATAACAACAGATCCAGTATGATAGGAAGAAACAAAGGTGTCCAAAGCAGAATTCTGATCCAATATCTTCGATCATTTTTTAATCCTTGTAGCTGTCATTAAATTTGGTAATAGCAGGTGCTGCCAAAACATCAGTTAAATTGGTTTCTTTGTCCAGATTTCTTTTAAAAATATTTGTTCTATTCTCTCGATCAACAAAGTGATGGGAATTGGTATCCAAGCACTTAGAAGGACTATCGCTAAAAAAATTGCAAAACTTGTTTTGAGAATTGAGTTTTTAACTTTGGTGCAGTTTGTTATCACTACTCTACAGTTCGTGACGCCCTTCTGGAAATTAATTATTCAGTTGCAGCAAAAGAGGCCTTGTCCCTGAGCCAGATCATGGAGCAATTTAAGTTCATAGTTACAGGTAAATATTCTAAGCAAGGCTATGCAGCCTGAAAGTGGATTTATGAAATGCTTCACAATTGCTGGAAAACAGCTCGCAATTTGAGAAAGAAATACCAGATTTTTTTTTGTTGCTTGGGCTTTACGCCTTGTCGACAGCGATGTCATTAGAGGCGAGAAGGGATTGGGGCAAGGAACGGGAAGGAATTCGTCCTTGGCCTTTTTGAAGGAAGCATCCCGGCATTCACCTGGAGTGATTTGGGAAAACCATGGAAAACCCAAATCTGGATGTCCGGATGGGGATTCGAACCTGCGTCCTCCCGAATGCGAGGCCAGAACATTAACCGTTCACCCACCACGCTCGGTAGAAATACCAGAGTCATTCATCTGCTCTGATAACAGCTTCTCAGGGTCGGACTTATCCTATTATTAAGCCAGTCAGAAACCGAAGAAATCAAAGATTTTTTTAGTATGTGGCCGTAGATGAAATAGCAACTGGGTCCAGAAGAATTGTTTACAATGAACGTTTTTTGGCACATGATCAATACAATTGAGAATGCGTTAGTCATTCAACATATACAACTATCCAGATTTAATGATACAGTGTCGTTGTTACACATTATCAAAACAATTCCTGAAAAGTCAGAATCAGTATAATTCTGCACACATTTAGAAATAAGTTTAATGGATGGAGAAAAATGTGACATATCCAGTTGTGAATTGATTGATGAACTTAAAACTGAAACTATTGTTGATGGGGCTTGAATCAGCAGAACGAATAAAAGTCCAACTTATGAAACAAAATGGTTGGCAGGATATGTTTCTGAATGTGTGACAGCACTTTGAATTTTGCCAACCACACCTGTAACTGTCGTTAAAGGAGAACAAAGTCTCAGTAAATTAAAACTTATTTACGGTAAACGCAGATTCTAAATAGATTGTCAGATCTTGTAATTTCGTCTATAGAAAATAATATTGCCCAAGGACAAAAGTGAGGAAGATGAAAATCTAGGACTTTTAATTATGATTTTATTTTCTCATTTGTTTGGTTAAAAAATTGTTAAAAACCATGTGAATTTGACAGATACATGTTGTGAGCATTGTGTTCTCTATAGTAGCTTAAATAAACCTTTTCACACATTTAGTATTCTTTTTTCAGTTAATGTTTCTCATTCATATCGCTGTTATCCTATACTAATCTTTCTGAGGTTTGAGTTATTATTAATATATGAAGACTGTCTTCTGCCATCGGCTTTGCTTGAGTGAAATTCATAAAGCGTTCATACACATATTCATATTTAAATCCCAAGGGAACTACTTTTTAGATCAAGGTAAAAGTAGATAGCCAATACAATATTCCAAATTTTATCCTAAGCTGTTCAGCCGTTTTGACGTGAAACAGTAAAAACATCCAAGCATACAAACATTTACATGTATAATATTAATAGGATGCAAAAAATGTATGTTATCTTCAGACTGTTTATAGGAAAACCTTAAACATGAATAAGCGACTGAACATTTGGGGCACCACAATGAGACCTTGCACCACCTGACAAACTTCCTAGGGCTGCCACCGATCCAGTGTGATGGGAAACTTAAGAGATATACCATAACACTTTTCCTTCATTATTTTAAAAGAGTATTCAAATTTTGGTGTTAGCCTTTTTATTGTAATCGAAAAATAAATTCCAAACCTTAGACTGCTGACCTCATTTTTCAGCCAATTTCTTTTTGAAATCCTAATGCTTGTTCATGAGCAATGTAGTGCTGCTGTTTCAAATCTGCTAGTGTCCCTAGTTTTACTGCTGTAATAACTGCTTTGAAAACCATGGTCTTTGTACCTTAGCTGTAACGAAATAAGTAGTTCAATTATGAATTATTTTCATTAAAAACAACTGCTCTCATTTATTTCTGTAATCGTGTATTTCCAGAAAAATTTAGTCAATATTTACGTATTGTAGAGAATTTTTAATTTCATTTTGAGATCCATAATAGGTTGAATTCCAGAGATTATTTCAGTGGTGGGGTTCCAACTTTACCAAAATTATTTTGCTGATTTCCATTAATTTTTCTCCTTTATCTATATTAGAAGTTTCCTCCTTGTGCAATACCCTTCTTCTATTTGCAATGTTACCCAATATCAAGAGACATCTACTTTACTTTGTGTGTCTGATTTACAAAATTTAAATATAAAATTTGATAATGATGATAAATATTTCCTGATTAAAAATCATCATTTATAAAGAGATGGTGATCTGTATTTATGCAAGTCAGCAGGTTTGTGCATTTCTCCAAAGGGGTGTAGAGTGTTGTCTCCTTCAGAGAGCATCCACTGCAATCCCCAATTTATTTTGCAGTATGAAATTCCTGTGCAGAGTTGTTCATCATCTTTCACAATGGAAAAGGCAAGCAGTACCTCAATGGTAGTTCTTACATTAATTGAACTGTGCAAAATTTATTCCAAGTTCTCATTTCTCAAAACTTCCAGTTTGATGGCTTCTTTTCAACAATTTTTTTTCCTTACTAGAAAATAATAGTATGATCAAAGTCTAGATCTCATTGAATAAAATGTTCTTGGGCTTCCCATCATCAAATTGATGCAATGTTCACTCTCTTCTGGTTAAGATGAAATCAGGGAGTAATTTTGAAACATCACATCAAATTGATGCACTTCCCTGTTTGGAGGTCCAAGAATATTTTATACAGTTAATACACCAGGAAAGCCTCCATTCATTCGTCTCTAGATCTCTTTGTTTATTAGCCTTTATATAATGAAAATAACTATCCAAAAAGAGCATAAGTGAGAGTGAGAAGGTATCATGATCTAAATTAACAAGGCGACATGTGTAGCTTTCGGAAACCAACCCAAAATGAAGATGAAGGTATCACATTATGGAATGAAAAGTCAAAAAAGTGATAAAAGCAAAACAAATGGCATATAAATGTTCCTTAAAATCTCCCAGTGAATAAATAAGGTTGACTTATGAATGGTTGACAAATAATGCGAAGTCAGTAACAAGGAAACCACTGAGAGATAGATTTTTTGTCTGTTTGTTTGTGGCTTTATGCTTTGCCAAGGTCATAAGAGACTGGAAAGGACTGGGGACTAGGAATGGGAATTAATTTGCTCATTGCCTTTAAAGGAGTCATTCTAGCATTCACCTGGAGTGAATTGGGGAAACCATGAGAAACCCACATCTGGATGGCAGGACGGGGACTCGAACCAGCGTCCTCACAAATGCGAGGCCAGTGTGTAACCGCAAAGACAGAAGAAAAACCGAAGGAAAACTTTTTGAGACTTTCTTGAAGAAATTGGTCTAGAACTGAACAAAAGTTTGGCGGTCATTAAAAGTGTGGAAACCGAAATAGGCCTAGCAGGGGGCAGTGGGGCTAGTTTGCTGAAAAACAAATTTGATAAAGTGTTGTGTGGGAATAAGGGATATAAAACAACTAGCTGTGCCCGCGACTTCGTCCGCGTGGAATAGTTATTTTGGGCATCATATTTATTTTTGCAAACAACCTCCTCAGCTTTATAAATTATAGCAGTTACCCACGACTTTGTCCGCGTCAATTTCTGTTATTATTTTAGACAATTTTTTTGCAAATTTAGTTTTTAAGTTTTTAAAAGAACATAATTATTTTAAAGTACTTCTGCGTAAATTATATTTTTAGTTTTATTTTCTTGTGGCAGAAGAATATATTGGTTTTCTCCGCAACCCGATCTTGACAACGCGACATATAGTTGGCCGTGTGAAAAGCAGTCTTGACGTAAATCGATTCCTACATGTTTAAATGTTTGCCCCTGTGATTTATTAATTGTAACGGCGAAAGATAGCTTAACGGGAAATTGAATTCTTTTAAAATTAAAAGGTAAATCATTTGGAATCATTGGGATGCGAGGTATAAGCACTGTTTGACCAACTGCTGGACCAGTCAAAACTATTGCAACGATCACGTTATTGCGTAGAAATTTAATTTGAAGTCGGGTTCCGTTACATAAATTTGGTGGTTTGAGATTTCTAAGTAAAATTATTGGGGCACCTATTTTTAACTTGAGGGAATATGGGGGAAGGCCACTTGGGTAATGTACCGCATCTTCTTGATCCATTATGTTATCAATAGATGTGTAGGTAACTATGTCTCCTGGAAGTTTACTTAAAATTAGGTCGTTAATTTCGTCCACGCTACTGTTTCTCGCCGCCAATATTGCCCTTTGACACATCCATTGATGATCTTTATTTTCTATTTCGCTGATTTCAGGGTAAACTTTCGATATTAAGTCCTCAATGTTATTTACTCTTTCTCCTAAATCGCGATCAATTTCAATTTTATTTTCAAAATGAGGTACTTTCCTGTCTCCTATTAAAGTAACTTTGAAGGAAAAGTTATACTACCTCCCCCCAAATGTGCTCTCATATTTGTAGTTAATTTTAAAATGTTAACAAACTTCCATAATGGGGAACTTTTAAGGCAAGACTTTACAATGTCTGCTCTAGTTCCCCTTACTATTACTGGTAAAGTTTGTCGAAAGTCCCCAGCAAACATAACAGTAATCCCACCCATGATTTTATCACAGCTTTTAATATCTCTAAGAGTCCTATCTAGAGCCTCCACATGAGCTCTATGGATCATGGTACATTCGTCCCAGATTATTAAACTGACATCTTGTAAAACTTTTCCCAAAGGACCATTTTTACGTATAGAGCACACGCTATCTTTCTGTAAAGAAACAGTTAGGGGCAGTTTAAAAGTGGAATGAGCTGTGCGTCCACCTGCTAATAAAGTTGCAGCGATACCTGACGACGCTACTGCCAAAGCTAGCTTTCCCTGAGACCTTACTTTTGCTAATATAAGATTAGTAATAAAGGTCTTGCCGATTCCACCGGGAGCATAAAAAAAAAAATACTTTTCCTTCATTAAAACGAACACTTCGCATAACACAATTATACGCGGTCACCTGGTCATTAACTAATTTTGGTTCATTTTAAGTAATATACTCATTTAATTCATTTAGATCATACGGTTTTCGCAACGCTACTTCTAACGGATCCAGATGATTAAGCGAATTAATCCTTTTTGATACAGGAAGCCCAAAATCGGTTAGTGATTTATCGCAAATCTCATCGCTGCATACAACCGTTCAGAAGGGAGCCGACCGCGCGTAATATCTTCTAAGATGTTCATTGAAATTAAGTGACGCCCAAGACAATTTTGTTCACAATTAAATACTCTTAATCAACAACACATTTATTTGGATAAAGATTAATATTATTATGTTGATACAACTCTAACAAATAATTGGTAATAATGCATTAATTTCGACCAAATTTGATTACCATAAAAACGGTTCTAGTGAGTTAATCTTAAAAAAAAGACATATACTGTCGCGGACATTTTTTTAGATAATTTCAAGAGGAATAATCCTTTCATACATATTTTTTTGGTATCTTGAACCGTTTTCGGAGCGCACGCAACAGAAGCCCTCAAAGATGAATAATTTTCCCCGTTTTTTCCACATTTTCCATTGTTTCTTCGCTCCTATTAGTCGCAGCGTGATGTTATATAGCTTAAAGCCTTCCTCGATAAATGGTCTATTCAACACAAAAAGAATTTTTCAATTCGAACCAGTAGTTCCTGAGATTAGCGCGTTCAAACAAACAAACAAACAAACAAACTCTTCAGCTTTATAATATTAAGTATAGATTTGTAAAATTAGTGAAATTTTACATGTTGGTGAATCTGTTTTGACTGAAGACGACCCAAAATTAAACTGCAGTGACCTGACTCTGTTTAAGTACACTCCTGTCACATCTTGCGATGTCGAACGAAGCTTCTCACACTACAAGACAGTTTTAAGTGACAACCGGAGAAAATTCCTCTTCGAGAACTTGAAGATGCATATGGTGATATACTGCAATGCTGGCATCAAACAAGAATAAAAAATGGTATGTACACTAATTCGCAACAAATTTATAGTAAATTTCCAATTTTAAAAGTAATGTTCTAGTAATCTATTCTTTTACAGGAACAAGAAAATAACTTTCAAAAAAATTAATTTCACAATCATACAGTGAGTGCATAGAAGCAAGTTTTGTTGTCTACATGAAAGCAACACAGCTACATAAAATAAATTATGTACATTTGAGCATTTTTAAAGTATAACAAATTTAATGTGTGGTCATATTTTGTCTCTTTTAGGTCATATTTACCTATTTTTAAGGTCATATTTGCCTGCATATTTCTAGATTTTTTTATCATAAAGATCTGAACCCTAGTGATAAGTATGTTAATACACTTTTAATGCTTATGATGTTCTAGCAGAAGATTCTGGAAGCAATTTTCAAAAACTGGCCATTTTTAAATGCAAAGGAAAAGAACATAATCTCAAAACATCAATTAGAAAAACTGAGAATGACATTTCATGGAAAATGTTCAACGAGAATCAAAATTTTGGTTGATGACAACACATTGAAACAAGTACAGCACTTAAATTATTTTGAGAGTTATTTTCCTTTTAACAGATATCTAAAGGTTGTGGAGGAATAAGATAATATATGGAATAATTAACAGAACACTAAAGAACATACTCAGAAATACAATAATATAAAGTTATGGCTACTCCGACTAGTTATATAGATATTAACCAAGATTAATGAAAATGAAAGATGTTAGTTGGATTCAAACAATAGAAAACAGTTTTCTAAGATTAGTGAAGGGGTAAATAGTGGACAAAATCAACAAATGAGGATATATTCTCAATAAATGAAAGACTTGAGCAACACAAACAAAAATGTGTGTTCAAACCATGCAAGAAACAAGAATCACAAAAGGGAGAGTTTGAGAAATATTTGAGTGTGATTATCAAATGATTATCAGACATCTTATGAGCATATTTTAATCTCCCAAGTATAAGTATATGTATATGCTGTATTCATCCCATACATCTATGGTACTGTTGTTTCTTTAAATAGTCTAATTTTGAAATATTTTCACATGAAAAATTACAATGACTGTGAAATACTAGAATTTCTGTAAGTGGTAATGGCTATTTGGTAATATTTCTGCTGCAAAATTTGCGGCTTCTAGTATGATTTCACTTACTGCTGATTATTTCTATTTATTTCAACATCAATTATATATTTTAATTGCTTGAAATAAGAACATTTTTTTTTTTTAAATTTGTACAACAAACAATTTTTTATTACAATGTTACATCCATAAAACAGAAGTTTGGTTAATTTTCAGTTTCCTCTTATGGACATATTTGCAGATGTAAATTATCATAAAAACATTCAAAACAAATTTGCAGTTGGCTCTGAGCGCATTCCATAAATGCTGCCTTATCACCTGGAGATGCTTTTTTTTAATATAAATACATTGAAAAGCAAACATTATTAACATAGCAGAAAATGTCCCTTCCTTCAATTAATTTTGCATCACAGTAAGCATGTTGAATAATAGGAAGGAATACAGATGCAGACAACTGATGAATGATTAAGCTCTAACACCGAAACAATGAAAGATATGTTTGTACATTATGCACAATCGTTTTTTACTTTCTTGATACACCTCATTTATAAATTACATCCATCCTGGGTTTGGTTAGGTTTGGTCAACTGTTAAATTTTTGATAACTCTGCTACTAAAAAATCAGTCATCAAAATATAAGTAATTTCTATTAATTTAAAGACGCAAGTAATCTCTATTATTTCATTATGGTATTAAAAGTCTGAAGCAAGCTAAACCTTCAGGAAAGTTGACAGCTTTATTCAATATTTTACCATATAAGAGTCTTCACACCTTTTCATCTTATAAAAACTTGTGAATATAAGCATAAAATTAAGAATTAGAATAAATTATCATCAACTGACAACATATATAACAAAGACTACAACAACCAGTAAGGCTAAAAAAATATAATCAATTTTACCTTCTTCACAAATGTGTTAGATGCAAATAATAGCGGCATGTGGGTAACAACAATGAAGATCTTACTTCTCATTAAGGAACTGTTGTATTCTGTTGCCTTGGGCATCGAATAAAGTAATCTGTTTACCTAAAATATAAATAAAGTAATTTTATCAGGACAAAAGTACTAGAAAACATCAAGAATCATAACTGCAACAGACTGCTTTGCAACAAACAGAAATAAGAAAAGAAGATATAACAATGCAACAAATTATGTCAGATGATAATTACATGGACTCTCTTGTGACAGAGAATTAGTCATCACAAAGCTATTGTGAAAAATATAAGAAGAGTTCAGCAAACTAGTGAGTGAGAAAAGAGGAGAGCATACATAGAATTTTTTTTTTAAAAAAGGGCAAGGCTCTTCCAGATTTTTTAAAGAAATATTCAGTATGTGGAAGGAGGGCACCAAGACAGTGGAAATAATGTGAAAATTAAGAGGTGACAAGAACTGCAATAGAAATGTTTATTCTAATACCAAACAAAATTGGCAGTCGTTGGGGACTGCTGACAGAAGTGAAAACTTAAAACAATTAAAATCATACGCGGTACATATAACTACAGATATACTAAAAAATAATAATTCCATGTGAGTGTAATGAACTGGTGACAGGGTTTCTGATGAATGCACTTTCCGCACCTGTCTTAGCTGCCTTAAATTACCCCGGTAGACCTACCAGGTACATGGGACAACCAGTTTAACATGGAATCCGTACTACGGAAGCATTCTGACATACTTTGCATTACACACCAAACTATAACAGAGGTAAATGTTGGGTTAATGGTCTATGAAAATCCTGAGACAGAGATTTGAACTGGGGACCTTTCTTTCACCAGTCAGACATCTTAACCACTGAGCCACCATACCGAAACAGATATACTGTTTATTAGCATGTCAGTGACATGAACTCATAAAATTTTACCCATTCAAAAATTGCCCAATGCACCTAAAGACGTTTTCACTTCAAAAACTAAAAATCTAACAAAGTCCACAACCCAAAGGTTCATGGAATCTTCCCAAAGGAGATATACCACGTTTTTGTGTCACAGGTAAGAAGGCTAATTCCTTTCTTCAGGGGCCTGTGGTTTAAAGTGGAATCAGAATCACGTAGCTCATATAATGAAATACAGCTCCTAAAAATAATACTCACCACAGGATTTGAACCTGTGACTGGAGAGAGAGAACCTTCAGAAGTAAGCATCTTAACTGCTGAGCTATTAGACCACTTTGTTTTTAAATATATGTGTGCTAAATACTATCAAAATCAGATAAAAACTGAGAGTGTGTAGAAAGATTTTGCAAAAAGCGAACAGCGTGCATACCATATTTGCAACAGGTGTCTTCTTGCAAACTCATAGATTTACCTCAGCTCAAAAATCATGTAACGCGACTATAGAACTTTAACTTTAAAAAATTAAAGATAAGTGTGCAATCTTCATACTGCAATAAGAAGGTGAGAGGGCTGAAGTGGGTGGGTGGTAAAAAGAGAATAAGGAGAGTAAGAAAGATGCAGGATAGTTGAAAAAACTCAGCAAAGAATGGAAGGGCTAGATGATTAACACTGAATGACATAACTAGAAATTTCTATGACTATGTTAGAAGATTATGAGAAGATAGGACATTTATGGATAAGAATGGGAAATAACTTACCAAGGACATAAAAAAGAAGAAAACTAAATGTAACTGATTTGCTGATCCTGTTATAAGACTATTACACTAGGACAGTATGGAAATACCAGTTAAGGGTAGGGGTGTTACGAATATTCACATCCGCATCCGCAAAAGTGGAATATTCGCATTAATTTAGACATCTGCATCCGCATTCACATCCGCATCAATCAATGCAGAGTTTTTATGGATGCAGATTCACATCAACAAGTAACTACATGTAAATAAAGTGGGCGGAGCCAGAGTGGCCCGTGCTTCGCATTTGTTTTGGTAATTGCTAACTTCATTCGGTAACTGACGAATAGGAAGGCGCACATTGGTAACAAGATCCTACAGGTTTTGTTGTGTTTTTTATCATTGTCAATAAATTATAGTTACAGTGAGTGTTTACTGTGTACTTCATAGGTTTTTGCGTGTTTAATGAATATTTTGATATAAATATTAAGTGAAATGTCGCCACCAATAAAAAGCAGTATCTGGACTTATTTTACAATAGACAAAAATGATCCGGAGAAGTCGGAGTGTAAGATATGTAATAAAAGTTACTCGTGGAAGGGACGCACTACTACTTCTTTGAAAAATCACCACAAATCAATACACCCGGAGGAGTTTTGTTTATTTCAGGGTGCGAATAAAGAAAAGGAATTGAAGAAAAAAACGGTGAAGCAGGTATGTATCGAAAATATCGGAATATTGGATTTACAATCATGTTTTACAAACTTAGTTACGGTTAGATAAATTGATTTAATTTCATTAATAATTTACTGTTTAAATTTCAAATCATGATCATTATACTTGGTGCTACAAAGGCCAATATCTATAAACCTCCCTTACTTTATTATATTGTAGTGTGACTAAAACATATTGTTGTTATTGGTCACATGATTTTATGTTACTTTCTATATTAAATTTAAAATAAAAAATGGTATTATTGAAAATATTTACTTCTTAAGCTTTTTTAGCGCTAACAGGAATCCAAAGTTAGTTCCAAATTATGTTTAAAATTAAATGCTTAAGTCTTGTTTCAATTCTAACTTTATTGTTAGCAAATTATAGCCCTTTTAACAATTAATTATTTGAAAGTGCAGACCACATTGGCCTTTTTTATTTTAAAAAATTTCAATTATAATGCATATTATTTACTTTTAGTTTTTTTTACATCGAATTTTGATAAGTATACTTATTTTTTTATTTAGTAGATGGTTTGTGTATATTATGTTCGAATTTTTACAGGTACAATTGTGACTCCGTTGCAACAAGCCAAGAAACAGCTTTCGTTAGTGGAAGTACTACAAAAAGAAAAGAAGTGGGATACTAACAATCCTAATTCAAAAAAGATTGACAAACTCATTGGCGAAATGATAGAGCTTCAAAATTTACCTTTTAACTTTGTGGAGGGACTTGGATTTCGTCGTCTCATACAAGAGTTAGCACGGAAATATAATTTTAGAGGACGCAATTTTTTTACTGATTTCGTGTGCAATGAGCTATACATAAAACTTGCTGGAAAAGTTAAAGAACTAATTGAAGAATATGATTACATGTCATCCACTACTGATATTTGGAGAGATCCCAGCTCAGGTGTTTCTTTGCTTAGCCTAACTTGCCACGGAATATCAGAAAACTTTGAACGATCGTCAATTGTGTAAAAATGCGAGACTTTTGATGACTATCATACTGATGATATCATTGCAGAAAAATTTAACACAATGCTTGCTGAATGGAATATTTCAAATGAAAAAGTGCATTGCATGATACGAGATGAAGGCTCTAACATGAAAACAGGAATGCGATTAGCATTGCTAAATGATTTAGATTGTACCGTTCATAAGTTGCAAATTATTATTCGGCATGGTTTACGATCGCAGGAAAGCATAGAAGACGTCAAACAAAAATGTAAGAAAATTACTACTCATTTTAACCATTCAACCATTGCTCAAAAGCAACTTGAAAAAATTCAGGACAGACTTAATCAACCGCATCATAAAGAATTCGAGGATTGTGTGACGCGCTGGAACAGCACGTTCTACATGTTTGAGCATTTTTTGAAGATAAAAGATGCATTAAGTCTTTATGCCAATGACAATAACATTGAATCAATTTTGTCTGAAGAGTGGAAAATAATAGAATGCTGTCTTGAAGTATTGAAACCGTTTGAAGAAGCCACTCATGAAATGAGCAGTTCTGAGGCACTCATATCCTCTGTGATTCCTATCATACAAATGCTTCTGAAAAAACTTGACGACTATATAACAAAACCACGAGAAAGTGATGCTATTCGGTTGGCAGTCTCTAATCTGAAATCACAATTTTCAGCGAAATTTTCTTCTTTGGAAGATAACAACTTATATGCAATTTCCACATATTTAGATCCTCGCTATAAGCATAAATTTTTCACACCAGTCACCGAAGAAAAAATAAAAGATGAAATAATAAAGATGGTAAATGACCATGTCGTCACTGCTTTTCGTATGTCGTCGGCGGAAAAACCAAAAAGAATGAGAAGGGGCGAGTCTCTTGATCCTGAACCAGGAACGTCCAGTATGGGTAAGAAGACTTGCTTAAAAAGCGATCTTGCCATGATGTTAGATTCATCGAGCGAAGATGAAGGTGAAGGAGAACCGGACAACAGTAGCCCCGATGCTTTTCTCCGTAAAGAATTAGTTATTTATCGTAACCAAAAAAGACTGGATTTAGATGAAAATCCACTTAATTGGTGCAAAATTAACCGCTGTAAATTTATAATTCTCTCCAAATTAGCATGCAGATATTTATCACCTCCATCAGCCAGTGTTCCCAGTGAACAACTATTTAGTGGAGCTGGGTTAATATATAATCCACTAAGAAACAGGCTGGAAGCTGAGAAGGCTGCAATATTGCTATTTATTAAATATAATTCACCAATTTTTAAGTTTAATTATTAAACAAAGATTTTTTATTATGAAACTCGAAGCTTAAAATTCTGTTGTGTCATAAGTCAAACTAAAAACTTGTGTAATTTTGTTTTAAAAAATATGATGAAATAAATAAAAGTTAAAATTAAATTGAATTTCAGTTATTTATGCACTTAAAATTTAAATAATTAGCCTACTCTTTTAAAATCCCAAAATCCGCATCCGCATCGAATTCGCATCCGCGAATGTGAACTTCTAATAATCCGCATCCGCAGATGTCTAAATTTTTGTATCCGTAACAACCCTGGTTAAGGGGCTTTTTGTAGGAAGTAGGAATAATCAGACAAGGAAATTATAAATAAGCTCCAAGTGTGTTATGAAGTAGCTGGATGATTAAAAAATCAAAATTTTTTGTATTGACAATAATATCTTTAGTTAAAAATGGAGTGAGACGACATTGCACCATACATAAATATACTGTTAAATTTGTGGTACTGCTGCATAACATAAAACTGGACATGAGCCATGATACTAACAGTTCATAAATGAGGAAAGACAAATACAAGTAAAAACTACAGACCACAGTGGTAGAGAAGACAGCTGAGATGATATTATCTGATAATATCAGGACAGGAAACAAAATTGTCAATAGATCAGTAAAATGGGTTTAGGACTCTCAGTAGGACATGTCCAACATTTTTCCAATTAAATGAACAAGAATGAACAAACTGAAAATAAGCACTCTCCAAAAGTATTTGACATAGTAAGCCACAGAATGGTGATGAATTAGATTAAGTCCAATGGGGCAAATCAGGATGTTACTTGGTGGGTGCAATACTTTTTACGAGGAAAGAAGCAATGAGTTAAGATAAGAAATGCAGTATAGGAGAAGGTGGAACTAAGGAGTCCAACAGAGTAGTGTAATGGGACCATTGTTTTCATTATTATATTGAGTGATTCTGTTAACGATACAGCTTGATTGCTTGGTGGTGATGCAAAGTTTTATCTTGGAATTAAAAGAGAGATGATTTTAAATAGCTAGATACAGAGCAATCCGAAATTAACACCTGGTTTGGAAACTTCGCATCTTGAAAAGAGAGATGCATCCTGGAATAAATTGTTAAGGGAGGTATTAAACAATTTAATTCAAAGAGTGAAGGAATTTAAATTAAAAATTTATATGGTGAAAAAGTGTGTATATAGGGATACTGCAATTAATAATAATAACAAATGCAGTATGCAGTTGTCAAAGCAATAGCTGCAGCAATCTACATCCACAAAATTAAGTCACCAACATCTAAAAATACCAATACCTGTTATAATTCAAATCAAAGAATAAAATTTTTTAAGATAGTAATCTTACTATGAAAACAACATGCTAGCATATATACATATATTTTCTCACCCAGTTTCACAATTTAACTTGTGCATTGGTGAATATTCTATACGCCTGTGTAACTGAACTTAATAATGGAGAGTAACAATGTACCAGTAAACTACTTTCATACTTTTACTTCACTGTTCAAATGCTGTTCCAATCTAACTAATACAGTTGGAAATCCCAAAATAAAGATACCATGAAAATAATAGGAGACACAAACATTTAAACACTCAGTTGTTAAACATGAATACTTAATTCTTATGGCTGCCAATTTGCTTTACACTGTCAATTCTCTAATAGTAACTGCTACTGCCTTCATTAAATGACAAAACTTGTGCACTGTCACAATTTCTCTTCCCTACACTTCTGTGTCACATTAATTTCTTACTTCAAGTTCTTTTAATATGTTATGTAAATTATTCAGCATCTCCCTGAATAACAAAGAAAACTATCTCACTACTAATGTATGAAACCAAATACTGGTTTATGGTACACTGTACCAAGTGCCTTGTCAAATTAGGTTTATTGTTGTATGATTTGCCATGGCAATTACATTTTATGCCTTAAACGAGAATTTCCTCCTGCACCTCATAATTGTAAGAAGAAAAAAAAAAAACCTGTTGGGTGTGAGGAGCAGTCACTTGAGGTGTCTAAGTACGCACAACTCTAATATCTGAGACTAGCTCCTGGCAGACCACACGGCATCCTTAAGCTATTGGCAACTACCCAGTCCCAAGAATTGGGCAATCGATGTTAGTCAGCATGCATTAGATGTGCAATAGGGAGATCACGTAAGTAACCCTGATGGTGACTTTTCAAAGGTTGCAAGGGAAGCCTTGCTATTAAAATAACAAAAACCTATTGCTTTAGGGGACATGAGCAATAGAGGTTCACTGCAGGTGAATCTATTAATAAAAACCATTATTTTTCTGTATGTCTACCTAATTAAGTTACTCTTTTTTGTCTTTATCTTTATTCCAAATTAATGTATAAAACTAAATATTGTAGCTGTTCACATTCCTCTCTCATTTCAATACTGTTCTACAAGCATATGTCATCCAAAGACAACCTTACTTCTGATTGGAAACTAGCAGAATAATGTATCAAAAGTAACTAACAGAAATGGTCCAAATGGAAAGCCTGTTGTCATATGCACAATTTCATACCACATTTTCTACCCTCCTATTTACTTCTAATCTCTCGAGAATTTCTCCATCCAGAAAGATTTACTATGTGCTTTGGATTACTCAAATACCTTAGATAGACCCATATCTATGCTATCAACTCATCTTCCCCTTTTTCACTACTGTCTTCTTCGAAGCATCGGGATCCAACACCCTTAGCTTTGTCACTTTTCATACGCAGCATTTCTCTTCTAGTTATCATGATATTTTTTTGCTTTTTACTCACCACAGAAAAGATTCAGAATTGTATATTTATCACTTAATTATACCTCTCTCCTGACATTATGCATACAAAATTCACTGTGCTTAGTAAATGAAAACCAAATAAACTTGGTAAACAATGCAGATGCTTTCTACAACAAAACTGAACTGAAAATTGTACAGGCATTCAATAAGCCACATACATGCTCCAACAAGCACAACTGCACAAGTTGAGAGAATTGTTTTTACATCTTTCTCCTGTTTCCTGTGCAGGTCACTACACCAAAGTTTTACACACCGAGGCTGACATACATTCTACAGTTTACCCATACAGGTGATCTTGACAACATAAACCTCTCTGGTAAACTGTTATATGTATGTCCAATCTGAGTCCATCTTGCAGCAAGAAAAATCCATTGCAACTTTCTTTCTCATCACAGGTAATGGGCCTCAATATTTGTGTTACTTCATCTTCGTATACTTGTTCTTTGTCATTAAATAATCCCACTATTTTCCTTAGAATCTTATGACTGAAAGAAAATAATCTCAACATTCCAATTTGTTGTTAGTCTTTCTCTGATTTGGACTTAGTTCAAATATTATTGTATTGGTCAAAACTTTAATCGTTTTCAGTATCTTTTTAATCTCTCTCCCTTTGGATCTGTGCCACTTTCCCATGACTTGTGATAATTGATGGTTACATTCTCTGCCCACAGCATGATTCTGAACTCTTAAGCATACAAATTCACATTGAGCTGACCGCTGTCATGTTTTAACCAAAAGGCTGAGTACAACTTGTTCTAATACTGGTTACACTTGTTTATTTATGTATATGTTCTTTTTGGTCTCATAGTTGCATTGGTGAACAAAGCAGGTTAGTTTGTAATAATTTTGATTTATCATAAAACTCACATTAAATAGTTCGTTTATTTAAGTAAATAAAAAAGTTTCCTCCACTGAATGAGATTATTTAATTAGAATATTTTCAAAATCTCTCGTTTCTGCATTGGAGAGACAGCAGCAAAGTGAAAGGGGAAATAAAAGCTGGATGACAACACTGGAAGCCACAGTCCTAATACTGAAAGTAGGACATCTCTAATGTCAGAAAAGCAAACCAGAAGAATGGGCACACACCTGCCTCAAAAGACTGAAACCAACATGCTGGAGCATCAGTATCATGTTTGAAATAGTAAATAGTGACCATCCAGAACAACATTCTGTTTTGGTTGCCAATGAACTTTCACAGTTAGATGTCAACATTGCCACTCTCAATGAGGTTCAGCCACTAGGGTTAGGCAGCCTTGTGGACCATTGTGCTGGATGCACCCTCTATTGGTCAAGAAGGCATGCAACTGAGAACCATCTCTTCAGTGCAGGTTTTATGGTCAATAACTCTACTGCCTCGAGGCAGGAAAATCTGCCAACGTGTAATTTGCACCAATTATCTCCATGTGTTTCCAAATTCAAAGCTGACAGCATGACATACTCTTCAGCATGTACACATCAACTGTCCAAGTGGGGCCTGCAGGAAAGAACAAGTTCTGTGTCGAACTATGCAACCTCGTGCTGAAGATGAGGTATTCGTTCTTGTTGACTTTAATTCCATGTTACACTAGGAATTACTAATTTAGGTAAACAATGTGCTGGCACAGGCAATGACAATGGTCATCTTCTGCTGGCGTTCTGCACCAATACTATATCACAGAAGAAAGGTAGTCTGAAGACTACAAGGAAGCATCCGCAGTCTAAGAATTAGCATCTAGTTGATTACCATCTGGTGCACATGAGACCCTCAAGATGTCAATACCCAAATAATGCCCAGTGCAAAATTCAATACAGATCATAAATGCTTTATTAATTTTAAGCCCACATGGAGGAGATAAACCTTTTCCAAAAGAAATTCCAGGTTGTAAGCATGCAGTCAACCAAAATATAATATATTGTTTCCACGTTTCCTGGGTGGCACCACATCCTGGTTGATCTGCTTTTGGCCTTCATATAGCACAAGCAGATTGGCCAAAATGTCAGCATATAATTTATTTATTTTTTGCTTCTGACTTTACATGTTATGAAAGCTGAAGTCATAAGGAGCAGGAAATGAGTGGGGGCAAGGATGGGAAGGAATTCAGCCATGGTCATTGAAGGAACCATCCCAGTCATCTAGAATGATTTGGGGGAAACCATGGAAAACCCAAATTTGGATGGCTGGAAAAGGATTTGAATGCATGTCGTCCTGAATGCCCTGGCCAGAGCATTACTGCTCGCCCACCACACTCAGTCAGCATTTAATACCTCAGATGTAGTGCCACTAGGGAAGAATGGAAACTGTTTATTCCAAGCGTGAAAGCTTTTGTTCACAAAGCAACTGTGACTCTCCACAAAGATGAGCAAGGACTTATTTCATGACAGAAATATAAAGATCCAGGAATTACTAGCAACAAAGAGATCTGTCATCCAATTAGACCTTGTTCAGCTGTCTTGACCTCAGAAGAAAGCAATGTTTTACAATGTACGACGTAATCTACAGAGCAAGTTTCTGGAATTTCAGACTGAATGGTGGACCAACACTGCAGAGGAAAATCAGTTCAGTGAAGATCTTGGAAGTTACAGAGGGTTTTATGAAGCACTAAAAGCCATCTGCAGTCAGTAACACCAGGTCTAAGAGTCCCTTGTGTCATGCAGGAGGATAAGTGCTACTCCCAAACAAGGCACCAATCATAAACAGGTGATCACAACACTTTCAGACACTCTTCAACACTACTTACACAGTTCAAGACTCAGCTATCCATCTCACCAATTTACAGAGAATAAAGAAATTGATGTGATACCTACCCCAATATGAATGGTAAAAGCCTTTAGGCCAGAGATTCCCAACCTTTATTGGTACACGACCCACTTTTGAGTAAAAAAAAAAATTTCGCGACCCACCTAATATGGGAGTCTATCTAATATCAGAATGGGAATTGTTCTATGACCTCGACATGCTATCGACTCTCCTATCCTACGAAAAGGCAAATTTTCGTACAAAGTTATACTATCAACAAAAACAAGAACTGATAATGCATAAAACAACAAACATATTATAGACCGGGAGGCGGCTGCACAGACCATCATCTCATCAAGTTGACTGCTGAAATTCCACGATTAGAAGTAACTCGAGCAGCATACTAAAATCCAACTGGTCTGCCAAGTCACTTTTTGGTGGAAACCACCTACAGACCCGATTTTAGTGGTTAATTGGTAGGTTTATCATTCTGTTTTATTTCACCAAAAGACTGGGAGCCGGAAAACACAATGGTAAACTTACCAGTCAACCACTAAAATGGGATTTGTAGGTGTAGGTATGACTTGGCACATCAGTCGCGTATTCCTGCTTTGCTGTTAACAAGGATAATTGGTAAGGTGCTATGGTAGACTGTTTGTTGACCTGACACTGACTTTTCCATTGTAGATTTTGTCGAAAGATAATGTCTTTTCTATTTTGAAAGAGTTCAAGAGGCTTATCCGTGTACTCAGGATGCTTGGTTGACAAATGTCTTTCAAGTTTTGATGGCTTCATGCTTTCATTGGACAAATTTTCACAACAAATCACGCACTGAGGTATTGGCTCCTCTTCAGTCCCTAAAAAATAACTCTGTATTTCAAATAATCCGGCTTATACTTTCGCAGATACTTCTTTTGCTTTTTCTCGATGCATTGTATTTACAAATACTTGGTTGTGGTTCAGTAACATTTTCAAACATATTTCTATCCGCGGTGGTTGAAGTTTCCTTACCATTTGTACAATCTCTTTTACGGCACGATCCAATCCTCAACAAACTTTCCATTATCACATTAAATCTGCTCTAAATCAAAACAAAACGCAAACAACTCACTCTCACAAGCAGAGGAAGACTGTTTGCATCAAAGACTTTGGTTTCGATTCAAGCATGAATAAGAAAATGACAATCAGAGAAGTAAAACTGCCGGTGGTATGCGCGCACATCTCCACCTTAGAGCGGGGCGGGAGAGGAGGTGTTCAGGGGTTGCCATAAGGATTGCGCGATTAATGCCACTGCTATATCTCACAACGTGGTTATTGTATAATACCGGCTGACAGTTTAGGAATACCTTTTTTTTCTCACAAAGTTTTAATTTAAGCTAATAACTTTCATGATTACTGCACTTGTAAAATATCGTGTTATATTTTTTAAATTGATGAAATAAAAGATATATTTTTGGGGCAAAAATGTCGATTGTTCCGCGACCCACCAGTGGGTCGCGACCCATAGGTTGGGAACCGCTGCTTTAGGCTATTAAAATGTTGTAAGGGAGTAGATGGAATTTCACTTGAGATTTGGAAATACAGTAAACCTAACTTGAACAGATAACTGCAGCCTGCTGAAGAAAATGCATGCTCCTGCAAAACTTACAAAATGGTACCCTGGATTATAAGCAGTTTCATCCAGTGTGGCTTCAGGCTAACAGGACCACCAATACCATGTTCGTTATCAGGCAGCTCCAAGAGAAGTGTTTGAAGGAGAATAAGGTTTTATAAGTAACTTTGTCAACCTTATGGAAGATTTCAATACTATAAGCAGGAAATTTCTATGTAAATTATGGAGCATGTAGACTATTCTTCAAAGTTCCTCAATATTATCATAAAACTACAGGAGAGGCAGTGTGGTCAAAGAGACACAGCAAACACCCCTCAGAAACTTTCCAAATAAGCATTGGTGTAAATAAAGCAAGGCTCCTCACTCCAGCTATCATCACAATATTTTTTAAGATTCCAGAGAACCAAGTAAATATAGAGAGTAAGAATAGTGACTATCTCACTGATGACAACCTATTCAACCTTAGGCACTCCAAGGCTCACTCCAAAATGACTGAGGAACTTATTTGGATTAGACTTCATCTTGCAGATGCCAGAAGCTCTCCACCAGCCCACACCCTTTGTAGATAACTGGCCTCCCTGCATCACTATTAACAAATCAGAGTTGAAGATGGTCTTCTAGTTTAGATACCTTGGATGTATCATGTTTTCAGATAGTAATGTTTCAGAAAATGTACTGGAAGCGGCAACATTTTGGTCTAGTACAATTTAACACTTTTTATTGTATAACTATGTACGTGTCTCACATGAAATGAAAAAAATCATCTCTTCAGATGCAAAGCTCAATAAGAGATTCACAACAAGCTGTCAATAGCAAACGGCACATTTAAACAATTGTAAAAAAGAGCCAGGAATAACAAGCATTAAAAAAAGTTACAAAAATCAGTGTCTATAGAGCATTTGATTACTTTCTAACATGGCTCAATGATGGGTTCTATATCACTATCAACTCTGACTTGTCAAGCACTTTTATCAGCCTAACCTTCAAACCATCACATCATATTCAATGGTGTGACTAACACTATGAATTCCTTGAGAGGCACATGTCATGACCATTGAGGCTTTATTGCTGAAGTTCCATTTATGCTGCACCAAAGTTATTTTTAGGATTGAAGATCACTGCCTCCCTGAGAATGTGCTGTATGGTAAATCAGCCAGTGGTAAAGATGAAAGAGAGGTGCCAAAGAAAAGGTACTAGCATTCACTGTAGAAATGCCTCAGCACCTGCCACATTAATGTACACCAGAGATCTTCCACAGTCTGATCAAAATTATTAGAGACATACTATGAGCTAGGCTGCACCCTCCTTGGAAAACATCTTGGGGATAATAAGAGAAGATGGAAAAACTGAGAAACACCAACATTAAACCCAACTCACAGTAATGATATGGAGAGAAGAATGGTGACATGGAGAGAAGAATAATGACTGGTTTCAGGCATTTTCTTTATACAGTACAGTCTGAGTGTGGTGAATGACTAATGTTATACAGACAGCTGAAGAATACTAAGTTTCATAACACTAAGTCAACACAAAGAAACAGACATAATTATAAGGAAATAAAGACAGGCTGGAGAAAAACAAAACAAATCACTAATAAGCATATTTTGAAACAGGCAATTCTCCCAAATATACTCTACATTTGAAAAATAGTTGAAAATTACAAAGAGAAATGAAATTAAGAAAATGAATGTACAGAACATAAATGAAACAGAAAAAAATGAAATAGAAAGGAAATGATGGTCCTTCCAAGGCAGTACTAGCTTTTAAACATGAGGGTTTGTGGCAATATACAAGAAAAAAATATAAGGTTATTGACTGAAACAGTATTGATCAGCAAGTGAGAATGCTGAAGTGTTTAAGACAGATAAAATTAATGGTAGATATGACTTTCAAAGGGATCATGCATTGACATTTGGGGAAAGTTCTACAATTTATTCACAGATTTAATTTGTATAGTAGTTGTTATGTCTCCTTAATGATTCAGTTTGAATAAATAGAACAAAAATTAGTCATTACTTTAATTCTTGATTGATATAATGGTAATTATTTATAATTCAATCAGCAACACTGATAAACATCACTAGAAACCTTACTACTTACTTTGTATATTGTTATATTATTGAAACTGTTCTGACTAGGCTGCATAAAGCTTTGCTTGTACCTTTGTAACTTGGCTTCTGTAATAATATCACCTTCTCCTCCAATGTCATTATCGCCAGGATTATAAACATGCTGAAATACAATGTATGTGTAGAAAATGGCTACCCCAAAACATTTAAAAAATAGCATAAATTAAATAGGAAATAAAATATGGAAACTAATACAAACTTACTATGCTATAACTTAATAGTAGTACTGCAGCCAGTAAATAATTTACCACAGACTTACAACTGAAGCAGGAAATGTTTACCTCAAGTTAATAATAAGTGTGTTGTTGTTGTTGTTTTAGGGTGCATCAACATCAAGGTCATTAGCACCTTAATAATAAGGATAGAAACCTTATCTTCATGTAAAATACACATAATTTTCACTGTAGAAAACTCTGATCAAAACAGTGCTATATTTTTAATATATACAATGTAAATGGCAGAAATCAGTATTTACAAAACATTTTTGATCAATATATTTTAAAAGAACAACCCAAACAAAAAGTTTTTATAGTGATTAATAACATCTATATTTATAACATAACATGATTTGGGCCAACGGCCAAAATCACCTCCTTAAATTCCTAAACTTTCTGAACAACATTCATTACCTAAATTTCACATGGCTCCACTCGTATTCCAACATCACCTTCCTAGATATAACATCTCAAAACATAACGGCCACACCCCTGCTCTGACACACAAACCTACATCAGTATCTCCACTATGATAGCTGCCAAATATATCACACAAAATTCTCCATCCCATAAAGTGTAATCACCTACTGCAGACCCATCTGCTCCAATTAAGAATCCTTTATCCTTTACTCCAACACCCTGACAAAAGCCTTATATCTGGAATTGGTTTGCAAACAGATATCCCAAGATAAAAACTGTGCACCATACTAAAATGCACAACCAAAAATCAAATGTAATCTTGTATTTCTCACACAATTCTCTCCTGTTTGGAATCAATGAATGAGACCTTTCATCATGGCTACGACTATCATAGATTTTTCCCTAAGCATTACATTCTCCCATGTATCCTTCTCACAACTCGCATCACCTTCAGCAGACCACCCAACTTTAAAAACATAAATATAAATCCCTTAATGCTACTAAACCACCATACAGCTCCTTCGCTTGTAACTGGCCGCACTGCAAAAAGTGCAGTGTGCATCCACCCACCACTAAGTACTGTAACCCAATCTCTGGTCATGCCACCTACATCAATCGCATCTTACATACCATTTCATATGCTTCCATTGCCAAGGATCTTACATTAGCCTCACCACAAAGCAATTATCGATCAGAATAAATGGTCGCAGGCAAACAGTTTACTCCCAAAATCTATGCCATCGTGTCACTAACCACAGCAGATCTCACAAATCAAATGACATTGATAACTGTTTCAGAGTCAGATATATCAGAATACTCCCTGAAACTACATCCCCATCTGAACTACAAAGGTGGAAACTGGCCTAGCACAGTCCGGGTACCAGACATTCCCCCTGCCTCAATCTCAGATAGTAATGATTTTGATTTTACTTTAATTGCAATGGTGTGTATGCTCCGGTGGCAATTTCCCTAGAAATCTAACTACCCCTTTCTTAATATTTTTTCCTATTATTATCAACTATGCTTTGAGTGTTAAGTTCCTAAAACCATTTAATTTTATCATTAATGAATTTTAATTTTAAATTTGTTCAGTGTTTTGATAAATTATTCATCACTTCCCTTGGTAAAATATTTTAATCCCTGACACCTTCAGTCACAAAAGAAAATTTTTCTATTCCATTATGTATTAAACTGAGTATCAGCTTGTGCCCATGGTCATCTTTTCCTTTCCATGCACTTCTCAAGCCCCATTACCAACATACCCCTTGTACATTACCAGCATTCTCTTCACCCTTCTCCAGTCTTCCAATGACTTCCAATCTAGCTCATTTATCACATCATTTACTAAATGGGTCCTATGGTAATTTCTACAAACAAATCTAGCTGTTCTCCTTTAAACACTGTCAAGCTCCTGTATATGATACCAAAAATGAGGGCCCCAAACTATACCTCCATATTCAAGCAATGGGCTAACCAAAGATTTGCAACTCAGTTTCCTAACTTCTCTGGTAGATCCTCTCGTCACCCTCTCCAATAAATGAATGATTCTGAATCCTTTTCCTACCACTGTCCAATGTGTACCACCCCGTTGAGTTTACTTCCAAATGTTATGCCAAGATATTTACACTTCAAGTCATCATCAAACAATTCTGTCTCCACCCCATAATCATAAAAAGAACCTTTAGTTTTTAATCCATGCACCTAATAAGTTGACACTTCTTGGCATCTATGTTCATTCTATTTTGATCCACCCAGTTAGATATTCCAGCTGTTCATAGTCTTCTCCTGTTCTGATTCTATTATATACAATTATGTCAGCTACAAACAACCAAATTTGTGTTTATAAACCATCCAACACAATAATTTAATAGAATGATAAATAGCAATGGGAACAATACACAACACTGTGGCCCTCCTATATTCATGCCAACCACATTTGATACTGCATTTCCTACTCTAACACTTTGCTTTCTGCCTTATAAGAAGTCTTCTACCCAGCAAGTCACTACTTCATCCACTCCAATAGTTCCAATAATTAAATATTACACAGCATAGCATAAGTTGTTAAGATCTATTTTTAGTATCCTTCGTTTTCACTGGGGTTATTATTTCAGCCAATGTAAGCAGTGTCAGCCGTTAAAACATCGATCATCATCACAGCTAATAAGAAAGAAAGGTGTAAGAACCTGTGAAGATTTGGGATCAAGTTCATATCATGCTGCATGGTGACACTGACATGCGATACAGGTAATGTATTAATTCCCGTGTATTTCTAGCGGTAATAGGCTCAAATTCATCCTGGACCAAGTTGACAACGGAAGCTTTTTTACAGCATAAGGGATGATAAATAACAAAGAGCTTTATTTTATAACAATTCTATTTAGTTAAGCAACTGCACAGAAATAAATTACCATAACACTCCATTAATTCCATCATTTTTGACGGGCTTTGGGGCAAGTCAATACTAATAAAAGGTAAAGTTTGATCATCATTTAGCCGTGTCCATAATGCTGCAACATCAGATTTCGGCCTTTGTTGGCAGCCAACAATGGCTAGAACTGTTATTCAAGGTTGTGTATGTTATTTAACAAAAGTTCTATATAGTTAAGCAACAAAGAAATGCATTGGGAAAACACTAAAACAAAAGGATACATTACATTTAAATTAAAAGGACCTGGGTGACCGATCTTCACTCAGCATCTTTCGATTTCTGTTCAGTATGCAAGATTTTATCAAAATCCTTGGAGAAGTTTGTGAGAAATTAATTTTATCTATTACAAGAGTTGCTCATATAATAGTATTAGATTGGGCAGATTAAATATATAGACAGTATAAAAACCTAACCTGAAGGTTGGTTGGATCCTCCAGAAGGAGGCATACTAAGTCATTGTATCAGAGGTAGGACGGCCTCTGGGACCTACAATTTAACATACATTCCAAACCACAGAACGCCCCTGTGTAGTTCACATGATCAAATACAAATCTTAAAAATTCTTGCCCCCACCGGGATTTGAATACGGGATCATAGCCAGAATTTTTGAGAGCTAGCGCAGAAACCATTTTTTCCCCCACTAATTACATATGAGCTGTCAGACCGCTCCATATTTGTTATACATTCAATATATTTCTTTCCTACTTACATAAAATGTTTTACAATTAAACTGGTAGTATTTAATTATAACCGGTTACTGTGCAAAGTACAGCTAGTAGAAAAAACTATTAAATCAGGTTGAAAATATGGCTAGCTGCTTCCTTGGCACTTCAAGGAAAAGTGTATCCGAAAGCCGTAAAAAATGTAACAAAGTTGTAATTAGCACCAAAACATACGATTACGCACATTACTGCCTATGCATTAATAGAGATCTTGACCTGTCTGTGACATTTTTATAGTCAGAATTTGGTGTGGCAGTTGTTTTCTTTACTCAGAATCCATTAAGCATCATGGAATGTTAGTAGTCATTCTGGTACAGGTTGCCATTCAACCTAATCACTGACTTAGCGGCAATAGATGTCTCGAGCCACCTGTGACGTTATTATACTTAGAATTCAGTACTGCAGCCACCTTAATCACTCAAAAACCATGATACACCATGTAATATTAGTCTTCATGCAGGTCCAGGCTGCATTTAAACCTAACCACTCCCTATGCTAATACAGCTCCTTGATAATCAACAACTTCACGGTAAAGAGGCTGCAACATATTGGCTAATACCGCATGTAAGCCAACGATTTACATTGTATTACTCTTGTCTTACCAGTTTTGTCGACTTCGCGTACACTTTTTCTTGAATACCAATGCCTAAGGAGTGCATTAATTAAATTTTCAACCCCAAATAACAATTTTTTCTACTGGCCGTACTTTTAATAGCACCCTGTAAGCAATTCAGTAATATTGATGTTTGTGTTAAATACACATGCGGTAAAAAAGTAAATGATGATTATATTATAACTGCTAATATTATTTTGTAGAGTAAAGAATCTGTAGAGATTATCAGTGAAATGCACAGACGTTAAATTATTCTTTGCAGTGTCTGTAATCTCGCTGGTCTATGTTGTCCGTTGTATTGCGCATTGGCGTGCGAACGTGTAATAAAGAATTGCTGTTCGCAATAACGCGGTATTTACAGTTTATTTTAGTATGCTTCTGTTCTACGCTATTAACTGCCGAAATATAAGTAATAATAACATTGGTTATGGGCCCAGTTACGGCGCGGAAGTGTTATAAACTGTAAAATTCATTGCGCAATCGTTAAGTTGTAGCGTCGATTCGAAAAAGTTGGCTAAGGATTTTTAGCGTGAAGGTTACGATAGACAAAAGTTATTTAATTCAGTTTAACCTCTAGCATCCGTAGGTATCATATATGATACCTGCAGTCAAAAATTTGTAGGCTCGTTTGCTAACCTCCGAAGCGAGAGCGCCTGGAGGTATCACAAAGTATACGTTCAGCGCATTCTGTTGTCATTTTTTGGAACCTCTTCGCGCCACCGACATGTGACAGCAGCAGTTGTAAAGTGGCTGTTACAAAGGCGTGCACCATGTCGGGACGTAAGAAAGGTAAGTTTTATGTTCTGTTGCAATTTTACGGATTTAGAAGCATATTTATATTCACAAATGTTTCATTTATTATATAAATAAATATCTTTACTCAGAAATAGTTCTTAGTCATCAAAATGTTCCAATATTCAGGAGGTATCACCAGTGATACCTCAGGACTCTGTTACTACAAATCACCCTTCTTTGTTTCATATGTTGTAGTGGCATATTGTTACTAAATATTCTTTTGTAAGCTTTTGTTATCCAGCATTAAATTACGATGTTTCCCTGCATGTAACTGTATTAGGCTTTTGTTTTATTTCGAGAATAGACGAAAATGTTTATAGTAATCACATTTTCCTGCTGTAGGCCTAACTGATGAAGAAATAGCGGATCTATTGGCGGTGGAGGACCCCAATATTTCAGAGTTGGAAATATCTGAAGAAGAAGAAGATGAGGTAGATATAGCTGTCAGACCACCAACACCTGCAACTGATGAGTCATCATCTGATTCAGAGGACGATGAAGTGCCTTTGAGTGAGATGCAATACAGAGGTGCTAAATGGAGACACAAGACTGAGTAAGCAGTTGCTAAGGGCAAACAGGTGTCTTATTGAAGGTATAGTTGGCAAAACATTATTATATTTTACTTTTATTTCCAGGTTTAATTCTGAAGCACCAGAAACAACAACAGATGACATCCCAACTGTGAAGTCACCATTTCAGTATTTCACGCAGTATATTTCCCAAGAACTTTTTGATGATATGGCTTATTTTATGAATATACGCCATGTTCAACTTACTGGGAAATCTATGGATTGTAGTGGAGCGGAATTAAGAAAATTTTGGGGGGTCAGTATTGTAAGGACAAAGACCGACACCGGGGTTATAGTATCGCCTATGTGCCTTAACTTACTCTCTTGATCACACCTCCAAGTCCGATGAAAACTTGTTGAATACTTTAATTTAATTTGACCATGTTGCCAGGATACAACTAGAACGCTACAGGTCGCCACAATATTTGAAGACCCCAAATATTGAAAAGGTATTACAGCAGCTACAGAAATAAAACAGTTCACTTTTCCAAAATTTCTCAGAGTTTATTTAGAATGAAATTCAAAGTTCAAACAGCATTCTTAAGTTGCTTAGGCAATCGAACAATCGTTCCAAAAATTACAGATTATGGAGAGAAGTAGAGACCGACCAACACCCCAGTTGAAAATTAAAAGTTCATGTTAAGTAAACAAAGCCACGCCCCGACCATGTTCCATGATGGCTGACTCCGGTAGTGCCAACTGAAGACCTGGGCTACCAACCTAAGTCGGAGTTGCCAACCTACCAACGCACACACGCTTATAACATCTTATTAGCACGACTTCAAACCCGGAAAAGAGACACAGAATACAGAATGGCGTCTTCACAAGGCGACCCAATTTATACCTTCGCTGACGTCACAGCCAGAACACAACTTTCTGCTAACACTTCTACGATTTAGATCTGAAATATCTCAGTAACTAAACAGTTATCCAAAACTTTAGGTGTGACAGTGTTTTGACATATTTAATTGTGAAATAATGGATATTTAGTGAATAATTTTAAGCATCTGGTTTAAAAGTTGTAAGTGTAGGAGTGAACTATTTCTCTACTCTGGGGAAGTACTTTTGTTATCGAAACTTCTACATTTCGCCATTTTCTTAAAGCCACAATTTACATAAAAATTATTATTATTACCGTTTTCTACTAAAATTCCCGAGTTTATTGGTGTAATTTTTATTAAGATTGGTGCAACGTAACCAAAGTGCAATTTCAGTTTTAATTTTATAACTTTATTTCTGTTAATTTTATCGCAAATATAAAATTACCAAGAGATTCTCTGAATTAAATTACATATTCTGAAAGTTATCTCATCTCTGTATCTACTTTAGATCGGTTGAAAAATATTTCTAAGTTGCCCACATGGCTGCAATGAAAAATAAATTTTAAGATCTCTATAAGATCGGTTCTATTACTTGGAATTACTTGAAATTATTATATGTGATATTAGATTTTTAGTTCTTTCCGGAAATCTACTTTTTATTTCGAATGTTCTCTAGGATTTTGAGATAAAAAATTATTAAAAATGCAGAGCATCTGACGAAGTATAAAAATTGATTTAAGTTATTTAAACGTTCAGAAACTACGAAATTTTAGTGAATTTATATTTTAATTGCATGATTACTTCCCTACAATTACTTTATTTTGTTCGAAAGTGTGAAAACAGTGAAATGCCAAATATTAGAAATTGCTTGTGTACTAAACTGGATTATTTTGGATTATCATATTTAAGGTTAGTAAAAGGTGTTAATATCATTACAGAAAATTAGTATAGTTGGATTATTAAGTATTGAGTTGCTTTCTTGCTCCTAAATTGATTAAAATGACAAAATGCTCCCCAGTTAGAAGTTCATAATTACAAAGTTGGATTACTGATGATTATTTAATTTTCAGTTGATTTAAAGCTTATTTATTATCATTCAAAGTTTATATTCGGCGTTTAGCAGCTACTGAAAGTCTTTACTACATTCACATTGGTTTAGAAACTACAAAGTTAACCTATATCAAAATCTATTATTTGAAACTGAACTTGGGGGATTTAATCTATTTCCTCCTAAACTGATGTTTTCTTTTTGTTATCAAAGGTTTATTTAGAGCATTTATTTAATTTTGAATACTTTTATTGTTCCTAAAGGGGTTTTATTTAGTGTGTTTTGGTTACTGAGTCCTCATGCTACATAAAGCTTTACTCCCATAACCTATACATGAAATGAAAACTGTCTTTTACTACAGAATAAGCTTTACCCCTGATGCCTAGAGGTGAGAGGCTAGAATTTACTAAAATTCTAAGATCCTTACAGTATGTTAATTTCATTACTGGGATTCCCTAGACTGAGAATGTGTTGGGAAAGGCGAACCCGTTATCCATTGATTGCAGACACTATTAGCAGGGATCGATTTTACTTGTTAAGAAATAACCTCAAATTGGTTGATGACAATGCTGTGTCAGAGGAAACCAAGCGAAGTGACAGTTATTGGAAGGTACGTCCACTTCTTGAAAGTGTAAGAAAAGCATGTCTAAATCATCCCCGACCAACTCATGTATGCATAGATGAGCAAATGATACCGTTCACAGGTCAAGTAAGAACAAGGCAATATGTCAGGGGCAAACCTCACCCTGTTGGTTTGAAAAACTTTGTGTTAGCTACATCTGATGGTATACCACTTGACTTTATGGTATACCAAGGAAAGGGTAAAGATATCACATCTGAAAAAATTTCAGTACCTTACAGTCTAGATGTTGGAGGTCGCGTTGTGCTAAGACTTTCAGACTCCTTGCCACCTAGATCACTTTTATACATTGACAGATACTTCACATCTGTGCCCTTACTAGAAAGTCTCCTAACACATGGGGGAATCTTAGCAACAGGGACTATCATGGCCAGTCGACTCCCAAAAGCTGTAAATTTCAAAAGAGATTTAGATTGAAAAGGGAGGGTAGAGGTTCATTTGATCAAGTTGTAAGGACTGATGAAAAAATTACTGTAATCAAATGGTTTGATAACAAACCTATTTATGTTGCACCTTCTGCATTTGGTGTACACCCAACCATTCAAATTCAACGTTGGTCAAAAAAAGATAAGATTTATGTACAGATCCATAGACCAAATGCAGTTACAAAGTATAACACATATATGGGTGGTGTGGATCTCCTGGATAGAGTTGTAGGAAAATACCCAATGAGAGCCAGAACAAACAAGTGGACAGTGCGCGTGATCCATCACTTCATAGATTTCGCTGTTGCAGCAGCATGGCTAGAATATAGGCAAACAATAAAAATTAATAAATTTGTGAGAAAAGACATTATGCAATATCAAGCATTCAAACTTGATGTTGCTCAAAACCTTATTTTTTATGGAGCTCCAGAAAATGAGCAAAGCTCAGACTCAAGCACGGATGATGATGATGATGATTGTCCACCAGCAAAACGGGCAAGAGCACCAAAGGCTTTGCCATCTCGACAATTCAGGGTGTTAAATGCTAAACACATGCCTGAGATGATGAACAGTAAACAGAAAAATAGATCAAAATGCAGGTTAGAAGGTTGTAGGGGCCTAACTTTTGTCCGATGTTCTACTTGTAAAATGTTCTTGTGCCTCACAACTGAAAGAAATTGTTTTGCTCTTTTTCATAAGTAGTATAGTTACGTATCTTTTACTACAACAGCATTAATTTTAATGCTTAGAACATTTTTGTTATTAATGTTACATGGATGACTTTGTATTAACATAGACCGTAGGTATCACATATGATACCATCTGTAAAAAATGTCTGAAAATGAAAATAAAATTTTATAGTGTATTTTTGCTTTATTTGTGTCAATACTAATTGTGCATATGAGCCTCAACTGAATCAGACTTAAAGCTTGCCTTCAGGACTCTAGAGGTTAAGTAGTCTGATCACCAGTCTACGACTATAACCAAATTGAATGGTATAAATTACGCATCATGGAGTTACCAAATGAAAATGGTAATGATGGAAAGTGATTTATGGACAGTTGTTGATCCAGGTGAAGAAGAACCGGCTACCGACGCAGATACAACTGTAAAACGTAATTACGTGTCTAGACAAAATAAAGCTTATGCAAAGATCGCACTTTCTGTGTGCGACGAACAGCAGATGCATATTCAGCACTTAACAAATGCTAAGGAAGCATGGAAGGAGCTGGAACGGTTGTATGCACCGCGTGACTGCAAATTTCGTATTGTGCAACTCAGGCGAAAATTGTATTCGTTGAAACTGAGTGATTATAATTCAATGGAATTATACTTGGGACAGATAAACAGAACTGTTGCAGATCTTTCTAGTGTTGACAACGCCATAGAAGATGCAGATTTAGCTATGACGATTTTGTGCGGACTTTCAGAGGAATGGGATTCTGTTGTAACAGCTTTGTGTAACATACCAGAAAGCGAGTTTACTTGTGCTACAGTGAAAAGACGTCTTCTTGCCGAAGATTCAAGACGACAAGAAAACGATAGCACGAAACAGTCTGCATTATTCGTGAAGAAAGTTAACACGAAAATTATGGACGTCAAATCTAATTGCAAAGATGTCAAATCTAGCAGCGGAGATTGCAAACACTGTAAGAAAGGAACACGAAAAGGCAAAAATGGCAAAGGCAAATGCTTTATCTGTAAAGAAATCGGTCATTTTGCAAATGTATGTCCAAATAAATCAAGCAGTAAACGCTCATTTAGTGCATCGACAACATGTGGATCGGCTATATTGAATAGCGATGTTTGGGTCATAGACTCAGGTGCTACTCATCACATGTCTCCAGAGAAAAAGTATTTTTCTTGGATTAGTAAAAATGTGACTACTGAAAATGTTGTGACAGCAAATGGCACAACAACACCTACAATTGGTAAAGGTACTGTAAATGCAAAGATTATAGGTAATAATTCCGCAAATAGTGACATACAAATTAAAAACACTCTTTTAGTGCCTGGCATTAGCCATGGAATTTTGTCAGTTAAACAGTTAACTGAAAATAATAAGAAAGTTGTTTTTAATAAAAATGGATGTTGCATTTACGATGACAGTAGAAATTTACTATTGAAAGCAGAGAATATGGGTCGCTTGTATGTGGTGAGAACAGAACCTAATGTACAGAAGAGTGTAGTAAGCTCATTACACTATTAAAATGGAAAGTTAAAAACATTGGATTTGTGGCATCAAAGACTAATGCACGTTAGCAAGAATCAGATTATAAAAATGGTCAAAACACAGTCTGTAAATGGTTTAAACTGTGAGTTGACAACTCCTACGCCATGTAATGATTGTTTAGCAGGAAAAGCTACAAGATTGCCATTTGTGACACATCCATCAAGCAACTTGAAAAGTGATGGAATGATTTTGAATCTTGTTCATGCAGATCTCATGGGACCAATAGATGTGAAAAGCTTTGGTGGCAACAGATATGTTCTTAGCATAGTGGATGATGCTAGTAGATATGCTTTCATCAGACTTCTTAAAACAAAAGGAAGTGTACTGGCCGAGTTTAAAGCATGGAAGATCCAGGTAGAAAAACAAACTGGCAAATCTTTAAAGCGAGTTCGAACAGATAATGGACTTGAATTTTGTTCAAAGAATTGGGATATTTTCTGTGAGAGTAATGGCATTGTACATGAAAAGACAATGATTTACACACCACAGCAAAATGGAATCGCAGAGAGATTCAACAGAACTCTGATGGATTTAGTGAGAAGTGAAATCAGCAGTAGTAGGTTACCTAAGGCAGCTTGGGCAGAATTGATATATACTGAAGCATATATCAGGAACAGAGTCACAAACATTCATAACGAAGTTAAAACTCCATATGAATTATGGGTTGGAAGGAAGCCAATTGTCGCTCACCTTCGGGCAATAGGATGTGAAGTTTTTGTGCATATTCCTAAACAGAAACGCCACTCAAAACTCTCTGCAAGGGCCAAGAAAGGAGTTTTGGTTGGATATGCAATATATGGACGTGGTTATAGGATTTGGATGCCAGATACTCAACAAGTTGTGGAGTCACGTGACTGTGTATTCAAAGAGAATACAAATGATGAAGCAAAACACATTAGTAAACCTGAAGATTCTAGCTTCAAACAATTGGATAGAGAAGAAACTATCACTTTTGACTCAAGTGTTGGAATTTCAGGCAGTAATCCTGAAGAAAATGTGATGATCAATTCTGAAGAAAATCTGTCAAGTGAAGAAGAAGACACAGAAAGTGAAGAAGAAGAAACTTCAGACAAAGGTGAACAGAGTGAAGGGCACTCAACTGTTCAAGTAAAGAAAAAAGGACGACAAAAGGGAAATTCTATAAAACATAATGCAAACCTGCAAAAGCAACACAGTATGATTCTTCGAGAAAGGTGTTCTATAAAATCAAAGAAAGATGATAACATAGAACCACAATCTCATATGGTTCATACTAATAATATAGTGGAACCAACTTCATTCAACGAGGCTATCAATTCTGCTGAAGCAGCGCAATGGTTGGGAGCAATGAATGAAGAAATAGAATCATTGAAGAAGCACAACACCTGGTCATTGGTTGTAAAACCTCCAAATGCAAATGTCATTAAATGCAAATGGGTGTTTAAACGGAAGACAGTAGGTGAAACAGAACGTTTCAAAGCACGCTTGGTTACAAAGGGTTTTTCTCAAAAGAAGGGAGTGCATTATGAAGAAGTGTATGCGCCTGTATCAGGCTTTGATACTCTAAGGTTACTTGTAGCCATTGGTGTTGAGAAAAAATGGTTCATGGACCAGTATGATGTTAAATCTGCTTATCTTCACAGTGATTTAAAGGAAACTTTGTATATGGAACAACCTGAAGGGTTTATACAAAGAGGTAAAGAAAAACTGGTTTGTAAGTTGAACAAATTGATATATGGTTTGAAACAAAGTGGAAGGTGCTGGAATGAACATCTCAACAAAGCATTAGAAAGTCTTGGATTCGTTCGTAATAAAGTAGATCCGTATGTATATCAGTTGAAGAAAGGAAATGGAAAGGCCATATTAGCTGTTTATGTGGATGATCTACTTGTATTGACAGAAACCAAATCAATGAGAAGTAGTGTCAAAGAACTTCTGGAGAGATGCTTTGATATTAAGTACCTAGGAACGATTTCCAATCTACTGGGAGTAAAATTCAATAAGAAAGAGGATGGTAGCATCACCCTCTCACAAGAAGGATATGTCAACAAACTGTTGAATGAATTTGGACTGCAAGACGCCAAAGGAATTAAAACCCCAATGGAGCAGAGGCCAGAGTTTCTCGACGAGTGTAATGAAGATGATCTCAAGAACCTTCCTTACAGAGAACTCATTGGTGGTCTGTTATATTTATCACAGAGAACTAGACCTGACATTGCCTTTTCAGCAGGCAAGTTAGCTCAGTATTAATATTTTATCCATGATGGATTGGTGGAACTTCCGTGACTGTGATGTCAAATATGGGTTGTAAAAAATACGGCAACCAGTCACAATATGATGTTGTTTATTAAACCATTACCGGTTTCGAGCTATACCTGCTCATCTTCAGATGGTTTGTAAATGTTTACATCAACAAATGCAATATACAGGAATGTATGGTTGTCCTACAGTAACAAAAGAAGTTTTTGTAAATGTTACATCAACAAATGCAATATACAGGAATGTATGGTTGTTCTACAGTAACAAAAGTAATAACAAATTGTAATCTTCTTCATCATTTATGCTCAATAAACAAATACTTCTTTTGTTACTGTAGGACAACCATACATTCCTGTATATTGCATTTGTTGATGTAAACATTTACAAAAACTTCTTTTGTTACTATAGGACAACCATACATTCCTGTATATTGCATTTGTTGATGTAAACATTTACAAACCATCTGAAGATGAGCAGGTATAGCTCGAAACCGGTAATGGTTTAATAAACAACATCATATTGTGACTGGTTGCTGTATTTTTTACAACCCATATAGCTCAGTATTGTTCGCAATTCAACAAGTGTCATTGGAATGCAGCTAAAAGAGTACTGAGGTATTTAAAAGAGACTCAAGACTATGGGATTACATATTATCCAACTAGTGAAAGTCTTGTAGCGTATGCTGATGCAGATTGGTCTAGTTGTACAAAAACTCGCAAGAGCATAAGTGGATATGTGCTTATACTTGCAGGTGCTCCAATCATCTGGAAAAGTTCAAAACAAACTGTGATTGCACTTAGCACAATGGAGGCAGAATATGTGGCCTTGGCAGCTTGTGCAAGAGAAGTGTTTTGGGTAAAGGAACTATTAATGTCCTTGGAGTTCCAAGAAATAAGTAACAGTGCAACCACAATATGGTGTGATAGTCAGGCAGCTATTGCACATGCTAGAAATTATGTTGACAAGTCCAGGACAAAGCACAGGCAATCAGGCATCACTTTGTAAGAGAAAAGGTGATGGATGGGACAGTGGAACTTCGATATGTTCCAAGTGAACAAAATGTTGCGGACATCTTCACGAAGGCGCTGTGTAACAGACTACATGAGTCGCTTCGCAGTCAGCTGGTGGAGCAGGTCCAGGTGGCATAATCTCCAAAGTGCGGAATGATCATCCACAGGTCAATGATCTTCCGAGGGGGGGATTGTAGAGATTATCAGTGAAATGCACAGACGTTAAATTATTCTTTGCAGTGTCTGTAATCTCGCTGGTCTATGTTGTCCGTTGTATTGCGCATTGGCGTGCGAACGTGTTGCTGTTCGCAATAACGCGGTATTTACAGTTTATTTTAGTACGCTTCTGTTCTACGCTATTAACTGCCGAAATATAAGTAATAATAACAGAATCCCTTTTGACAAAGCCAATTTTTAAATATCTTCTTCTTAAATGTTTTACACGGGTCAGCTAATATACAAGGCTTCCTATGCAATTCGAAGCTAATAGTTGTTTACAACAACCAAAAATAAAACAGTAGACATAACATGGTATTATTTTTTTTAAGTTAAAAAAAAATAGCATTTGATAAAGCCAGTATCTATTTTTAAATATCTACTTTTTAAATGTTTTAAATTAAAATGGTAGTGCTAATATTCCTCTGAAGAAATGTGTGCAAGAAATGTTCGTTTAAATATATGAGTTCTTTGAAACTAAACAGAAAATATTAGTAGGCTTCCTGGTACCTGAATTGTCTACAAGATGGCGTTAGAGCCGATTCTGAGATCCAAAATATATATGTATTTATATACAAGAATTGCTCATTTAAATATATAAGATATTAATTATTAGTTGCTTTTTATTTATTTGTATTAATTTGATGCAGATTTTTTCATATATACTTTTCCCATACATATGTAAGATGAAAGCTTCAATTTTTATGCAGCTATGTTAGTGCAAGTTTTGATTAGATTGAAATTTAGCATTGATTAGAGTGACAACTGGCATTTGATACCACACCAGGGAGCACGAGTAAATTAATGTTTCAGGCAGTTAGTGATAATTTTGTATTTATTGCTGTGAACTGAAGAAAAATTGATTTTGTGATTGATATACGGGCTTACTTTAGCAAAAAACAAAGAGTTGAACAGGAAATTGACCAAGAAGGACTTTATTCCTCAAAACAGTTGGAAGCACAAAATACATTTACCACTCCTAGTCCTATGGAAACAGGTTTGGTGCAACACGTTGGAAATGTAAGCTGTAGTATTCCTTCTGGTATTGCACATATCAGAGAACCGATAAAGCAAGTTAATTTAGATGTACATCTAAAAGAAAAAAACAGGACCTTTGTAGTGGTTGCAGGATTCAGTCAAAAAAGATGCTGCTTTTTGCTACTCTTGCCAGCAATTATTACCTCATGGAAGCAAACAGACTTTATACACTTCTGCAGGATTCAGAAACTGTAAAAATGTCACTGATTAAAAAGTGATATCTCGTACACAAGCCATGCCGATGTGGCAGGACAAATTCATATAATATCTACAACTAGCAGAGATGAAACGTTAATACGTCGAAACGCATTAAAAAAAATAGGTCTTATATGAAGTCTATTATTGAAGTAATAGAATTTATAGTTGTTAATTAATTGGCTTTGCGTGGAAATTATATTTTGGTGGAAGAAAAGAACAAGTATTATTTCATAATTTGTTTCAATGCACATGCATGAAACATTCGCATTTGAAGGAGGGTATCAGTCATATAAAACAAACTGCAACATATCGTTCACCTGAAATTCAAAATCAAATAATTCAAGCAATGGTTCAAGCAGCACGAAGTTCCATTGTTAAAGATATTGAGGAATCTGACGTGAACTGGTTTACTGTAATGGAAGATGGGACGAGAGATTAAAGTAACCGAGAATGTATTGCAATAGCAATACGTTACATTATGGATAGACTTGTCAATGACTCGTTGTTGGCAGTTACAACTATTGAAAACCTTCATGCAGCCACTTTCACCGAATTAACATTAAATACGCTTACGGAAAATAACTTTGACCTCTCTGGTATGCTATGATGGCGCAAGCATAATGTTTGGGAACGTTTCAGGAGCTGCAACCAGAACAGGAAATAAATTTGGCCAAAAAATTCCTCACGTCCACTGCTACAACCATCTCTTGCATTTTTATAGACATCAGGGCAATCTCAGAACAGAATTTCATTCGTCACTGTTTTTTGATCAATGCATCATGTTACATGAATTCTTTCATCATGGCAAATCAGCTGGCTCATATGGTGGAAAAAGGATTGGCTGGCTCCTCGAACACCATTGGTCAGAACACTTGGTGGTTACAAAAGTTGTAAACAATAATTATTCATCAATTTTGACGACATAAAATGAAATTAAAAAATACAGATTTATGGTGATGATATCGCTAAGAGTGGTGGCATTAAAAGTTATACTCAATTGGAATTCCGAATGGCCATGGTTGTGGGCAAAAATATTTTATTCTTGCTTCAGACGCAGCTTTACGAGCCCAAATCGCAGGATTGAAAGACACCATAACAATCGAAAAAGTACGTCCAAAATGAAAAAGCTGACTAAGATCAGATGAAATATATCAAATTTTTGGAAGTAACTAATTCTACGACAAGTCGCAATTCTGAAAATAGAACCCAGATCCAGAAGAGGCTCAAGAGGAAAATCAAATCGGATGGGTCATTACTTGATGATGGCCCTTCCGACAAAATATAGAAGACCAGGATGCTCAGCCATTTAAATTTGATTAATTTGGAACATTGGAAATACTAATTGCTGAGTTACTAAAAAGGGGACAGGGTGCATTAGCACATCCGTAATTATAGATCCAACAACATCGATAAATCCCCCATTGTATAGCATGCAGCCGAAACTAATAATGCCATAAACTTTGAAAACACCATCCTTGTAGTACGCGAAGTTAAATGGTGGCCAAGGAGGGTCAGGGAGCTGCTGGAAATTGCCAAACGCCCAAAAAACATAAACGAAGACAACGGGCTTAAATTACCTGATGCCTGGCTCTCGCTAGTGCGGACAGAGCAGGTCACATGTCACCTCCCACCAGATCGCGCCACACCCCATCAGGCCAACGAAACACATGACGGTTCGCATATTCTGATTGGTGGGGTAGCCTGAACGCTCTAGACAGGTCACTGGCCTCGACTATATAACAACACTACACACTGACTGAAGAGGAGGAACATGTAGCAGCTCAACCTGGATTCCTTCTTTTTCTTCAAGTTGTCACCGCTTACCGGATTACACTTAATACTGGACTTCGCTTCTTGCTTTATCTCTTTGGTACTTCGCCTTCTAATTTTTGGATATCACTTCTACTATCAGCTTCTGGAACTCACCTACCTGCCTTCGGACTATGTCTGCCTGGCTACTTTTGGACTACACCTGCCGTCGGACTACGCCTATCTGCCTACCTTCGGACTACCTGCCTGCCATTGGACTACGCCCGGCTGCCTGCCTGCTTTCCCCTGCTTGCTTCGGACTACGCTAGCCATCCGACTGTGCCTGCCCTACCTGCCACCCGTCTACACCTATTAACTGACTAATAACGCCTGCTCTCGCCGCTGCTCACAAATGGACTTCCATCAATCTGCCTGCTTATTGGGCAACACTCAGCAACAAAACAGTAACGGTAACGCCGTAAACATTTCCGGCACAAACCCTACCATCCTTCCCCCCACCGTCACTACCAACAACCACCTTTCCACCATAGACACATCTTCAATTGCAACCACCATGACTCCTACCACATCATCAATCATCAGCCCCACGACATCAGAAGGCATACACCGTCATATTCCACAGATAGTGTAAAAACCCTCACAGGGTACTAGCTATCTGCAAACAGACAGGAACAATGCCAAACCTTATGACCAGTCAAAATGCGCCACCTCGCCGTCTGCACAAGCCTCCTCAACAAAAACTATATTTATCACATGTGAAATCCTAGAAACTACACCATCATGTCCTACTACTTCTCAGGCAATTCACGTATATATACTGGAAGGGATGTTCCCTGAATACACTAATAGTATAACCTTAACCAAATACTTAAAGTGCCAGATACCAAGCATATAAATCCAACAGCTCATTCCCACAAAAAACGGTATCATTATCAAAAGAAACAATAAAGACCTCTTTAAGCTAATTAAAAACAAAATTGGCCTATCTTCCTTTCGCGACAATGCTACCTTAACCCACCCCTCCTAAACTACCAACCCCACCCAATAAACCCCTAACACTCACAACCATCTATTACCAAAGAAGAAGTAGTCTAAGAGCTAAACTCCAACGAAGACCTACATGTACCTCAGAATTAGATGCAACTTTGGGCCTACTTAGATGATCAGAGTCCTAACATAAGAGCCATCAACAATAGACCACGCAATGGGGCCGCGATCCTCCACCAAAAACACAGAGTGGAACCTTCAAAAACTCCCTTTCCCCAACCTACTAGATGTGCCCACTGCTTACGACCACCTCATGCAGAACTGTAAAAACCCTTCTATTTGTCCCCACTACAAAGAGAATCACTTCCTAAAAACCTGCCCTAAACTTCAGAAAACACCAACCTGCAATACATGCAGTGAAAACCACCTTACCTACTCCACCAAATGCAAATTCAAACCAGCCCCCATCAAACCTGTACTCACTGTACCATTTACTCTCCCATACCACCCACCAACTCCATACGCCACCCACAAACCATAGAAGCTATCCTACGATTCATTATCATTACTTTGAAATATCTAAACCCCTTCTCGCGAGATCACACACTCGCACAAATATCTGTCGCAGCCCGAGCAGTTTTTGGAATTCACAAAAATTCACCTATTCCCACAACAACGCCCACTTCCAATTCCTCGCTCTAGAAACCCTCATATAAGCCCCAGTACCCACACCGAAAAACCCAAATATGCCTCTTTTCATTACATTTTATTTAACAACCTCCATTCACTCCTACCACTCCTACATACCCTCACCATACATGATACCCAATGCCTCAAGTTAAACAAAATCATCCTCCAACCACATTATCAGATTTGTATGTCCCCTTTTCAACTCACTAGATCCGACAACCATTCACAAGTAGCGCGTGGAGGTGTGGTCATTGGCTATAAAAATCATATCCCCACCCAATTACACCCACTCCTCAATCAACCATCTGAACATGTCATCGTCACAGCATTCCTAAAATCCCTCACTGTCACACTTCTCACCATATACATCCAACCCGGCGTTCCATTCCCAATCAATTTCATATCCTACATAGATAATCACTACAACTTATATACAGGGGGTTTCATTTATGATGCGTCGGTGCGCACGGCAAAAATCGCTCGGGCAAGCGCCCCCTTGCTTGCCAGTCAGTCACACGGCGCGTCGCCCGTCCTCAAGAACTCCTCATGCTTGCGCTAATATCTTACTTTATTGTACGTGCTTGTAATGTTGGCCATCGGCTTCAATACACACTTGACATCTTCTAAGGATGTTTTGGCTAACTCTCTGCGGTATTTGTGAAGAAATATTATTAATTTTAGTTCTTATGTTTTCCCTAAGTTCCTCTTCCGTACGAGGATTTGAATCATAGGTAACACCACAAAAATAAATCACTAGGTGTCATGTATGGAGAACGCCGAAGTCACAATCCATGACTGATAATTTGATTCTCATTGTAAACACGCTTTAAAGCACGCATATAATTTTCGGCTGTATGGGGAGTTGCACTGTATTGTTGCAAATGACAGTAATTTCTTTCAACTTCTGTCAGCTGTTCAAAAAAGGTATTTCAAATATTGCCCACATAGCGAGAAGATGTAATTGTTTCAGTAAAAAACACTGGTCCAATAATTTGCCTTGCACTAATTTCACACCAAACTCCAACTTTCACATCGTGTCGTGGCTGTTCGCGGATAAGATGTGAATTTTCTGTCCTCCAGTACCGACTATTTTAATATTTACATGTTCACTTAAATAAAAATACGCCTCATCGGCGAAAAATGTCAACTGCGGATCCAGCTCGCTATCATGCACACTTTGCATAAACCAGTTTGCAAACCTCATCCGTGCAGTCTAATCTGCTTGTTTTAATTTGTGCACAGCAATTGTTCAATAAGGGCTAAAATTAATAATATTTCTTCACAAACATTGCAGAGAGTTAGCCAAAACATCCTTAGAAGATGTCAAGCGTGTATTGAAGCCAATGGCCAACATTTCCAGCACGTGCTATAAGGTAAGAAATCAACGCAAGCATGAGGCTTACTGGAGCGTGGGTGACGCGCCGTGTGACTTACTGGCGATCGAGGGCACACTGGCCCGGACGATTTTCGCCATGCGCGCGGATGTTTCATAAATGAAACGCCCTGTATAATCATGGCAGACATCGATATCTGTAGTTGCATCCAACAAGAACTCCATCAAACCCTAGCAACCATGAGAGGTAACATCATTAACATCCCATCACCCCCGCACCCTGAATCAAACACAATCCCTGATTCAGTTATAGCCTCCCCAAATATCCTAACCCACACCACCCATCATGTTCTCGATCCCATTGGCAGCGACCACCTCCCGATCATGCTCTCCATCCAATACAATGCCCCTAAGACCCCACGCCCACCCCACGCCTCTTCCGCACTTATCAATGCACCCATGATCCGTCCACCACCGTCAGTTCCAACGAACAGTCCGTAACTACATAACCGCCCACAAACGATGCACTTGAAGGGACACATGCAACCAGCTAAATAAAAAGTATATACAGAACTCCTCACAATACTGGTCCACCTTCCGACACATAACTGGTCTAAAACCCGCCACCACCTACCCCCTCTTCCACAATAACCTTCCTGTACCCGATAACACCCAAAACCCAAATTCCTTCGCAGACCAACTCCAAACCACCCATACCACACCAAATGAACCCAGATTTGACTACGCTGACTCCACCATAATCGAACAGCGTGCCGTCCCCTCATTACTACCGCTCAAACCCGATTTCAACTACATACAAACCGTCAGCTGCACTGGGCTTAACACCCCCATCACTACTAACGATATCCTATCTGTCCTTCACACCAAGAAAAATACAGCTCCTGGTCCTAATTCCATCACATACAGACACATCAAAGAAGCACCCAGCTCCTTCCATCAACTCCTAGCCCACCTGTATACAAATACCCTATACTTAGGCATCTACCCTCCTAAATGGAAATCCTAAAAAATCCTCATGTTTCCCAAATCAAATAAGCCAAAATCAGACCCCAACTCATACTAGCCCATCAGCCTCACCTCCGTCTTTAGCAAAATATTTGAAACCATACTATCAAAAAGAATCCACCAACACATATCTTAACACTTACTCCTATCCCCAGGCCAGTAAGGCTTCCACCCAAAACTATCCACCCAAGATCAACTCCTCAAACTAGTATACCTCCTGACCACCCACATCAGCACCCACCAATCCGCAAATCTCTTGCTGTGCTGTGAGACATGTAAAAAGCTTTCGACCGAATATGGCATGCCGGACTCATTTTTAAACCGCAAACCTTCGCTTTACCCATCACCTACATTCGTACGATAACCTCCTTCCTCACACGCCATACCTTGTCTGTAGCCATAAATAACTTCTTCTCCCCTACCGCAGGTTTCCCCCCCAGGGACATGTACTCTTGCTACTCCTATACATTTTATACATTTCTGACATAACTATACCCGCACTACCTACGTACATCCTCAAATACGCCGATGACGCCGCCTACCTAGCCATGTATAAATCACTACAACAATAGCAAAAATCCATACAGACAGAACTGCACAAATTTGCACAATGGTGCAACCGCTGGGGATGAATCATAAATCCTAACAAAATCCAAGCCATCATTTTCGGAAAGACAAGCAGAAGATACCGCCTCGCCAACTTCAAAATTACCATCTACAATCATCTAATCCAGCAACAACCCACTGTTAAATACCTAGGCATCACCCTCGACCAACATCTAACCTAGACACCCCACCTTAAAACAATCAACTCCAAAGCAAATATCCAACTCAACCTTCTTAAACTACTCCTGGGGACTCCACAACAACGTTATCATCAACACCTACAAAGCCTTCCTCCGCCCCATTATCACCTATGGTCACCTCTCTTGATTATCACTGAGCGTGGCGGTGTAACGGTTAGAATTCTCGCCTCGCATTCGGGAGGACGGCGGTTCGAATCCCCGTCCGGGCATCCAGATTTGGGTTTTCCATGATTTCCCAAATCTCTCCAGGCAAATGCCAGGATGCTTCCTTCAAAAGGCCATGGCCGAATTCCTTCCCATTCCTTGCCTCCATCCTTGCCCCCATCCTTTCCTGTCTCTAAAGACCTCGCTGTTGAGAGACGTAAAGCAGTTAAAAAAAAAAAAAATCTTGATTATCCGCTCACGACCGCTTTTACAATAGACCTTAAATTATGGAACGACACGAACTCCAAACCACTTACCGTATCCGACTGCCATCACCCGCCCACCTATTTTACACTTGAATAAAATTTCCCCACACCCTGATCGACTTAGAATCCCTCCGCATAAAATATGCAATAAATAGTCTCCATAGCAACAATCCTATAACTCTAATCCTAATCACCGAACTCCATCACCTCCCCACTTTCTACAAACAAGTACCACCTACACTCCACCTCCTTAACATCCTACCCTTTAACTGATTATCTGAAAACCATCATCTGTAAACCTGCTTGAAATGTAAAAAACTAAAAATAACAGCATTCTGGTTATGAAAAAAAACAGAAAAAAATTCTATCGTTATATGACATTGTAACATTTATATTTATGTTTTCATCAATTGTAAAATATGTATCTTTAGGCTGAAGAGCACAATATGAAACCATAATAATATATACGTATATGATTGAAGACGCAGTTCTGCCCTGGAAGAAAACCACAGAAGGATGGACAAAACATGACGCAGCATCATTTGGACAGCCAAGAATCAACTGAGTACTGGCTGCAGAAGCCTACGATTACACTGAATAATTGATTTTCTTTCTCTTATCTATCTATCACCGCTCCCAACTATTAAGTAATTCCTCACTCACTCACAATCACAAATACAACAAAAATCAATTCACCAGATTAGATCAAGTAAAATTTTAACTTCCGCCCTACCCGTAACCATTGCTGCCCTACCTTAAATCCAACTCTAGCTACGGCCCAGGACATGGACCATCAAATTGGTAATCACTTAAGAGATGGATTATTTCTACATTTGACATTTTCAGCCAGTCACTCAGTGGCATTGGCCTACAATAAAACAATACCGTAGAGTGGATCTAGCTTCTCTGGACAGTTCTGGAAAAGACAAACAGTTTAAACTGGTGCGAAGTCTGAGAGAAATTGTGTTTAACAAATTTTTAAGAGTCATGATAAATCAATCAACAATTAAATGCTTGCCAGTATTCAATGGACAGGAAATGATGTCATGTCACAACTGGGGTTCTGTGAAAGAGACTGATACTTAATTAAAAATTGGCCAATCACAGTGTGCTAAGGAAGAGCATGTGGATTACTGTAAATAAACAAACTCTTAATGTAGTTAATTCCATTGCTGGAGGCTGGAAAATTTTCTGCAAGAGACTTGGACTTCAAGAGTTTCCATTACAGAGGTGTACTATTCTTAAGTACACAAACAATCCATGGATAGGGTGAGGAGCAAGAAATTTTCCTTCTTTAACTTCTGCAGTGCACTGAGCATGATGGGTGAGCGGTTAACGCTCTGGCCTCGCATTCAGGAGGACACTCGTTCGAATCCCCGTCTGAGCATCCAGATTTGGGTTTTCCATGGTTTCCCCAAATCAATCCAGGCAAATGCCAGGATGCTTCCTTCAAAAGGCCAAGGGAGACCAGCTCGAGACATCCTGAAGATTTTAACAATGACTATCAAACAAATGGTATAACTATTACAACCAGCTCACACATTTTGCATTTAATCAGTCATTATTTCCATTTAAAACAGTTTTATTAAGCCTGCTCTGAACATTCTGTTGGCACAGCCATCAATGTGCTGTTCAATCACCAATACCTAGTATAACCAACTCATCATGAAGTGGCTATGAGATCCAAGAAAAACATGATTTATCTTATTAGTCCTGTAACATCCCCAGTCAACTCATGTTGATGAATTGTGGCCCTCACTTGAGTGACTCAGAAAATTTAGCTTCAATACTCTCATTGTTCATGAATAAACTGAACTTATGCTTGCAAATGTTGAACCCATGTCAATAAAATCACTAGTTTCATGACTTCATTTCAGCTATAGTTAATGTTACACCTTGAAAAGTTATTAAATGGTTTTTTAAAGGTGTCCACTACTCAAACACATTGCTAATGAATTTCATGTTCAACTATAATAAATTCAGTGTTGAATGTTCTTAGCTCTCAGCACAAATTACCAGGCTGTTATTATGTCTACCTCAATAATAATAAATATAAATTATATTAATAATTTAATTTAACATCATTTTAATAAGAATAACCACCCATTACAAGTAATTCCTTATACACATCAACAAATGTAAAAAACGCACTTCTGCCGACAGAAGTGAAAACTTAAAACTATTAATATTATATGCGCACCACAACATACTTATAGCTACAGATATACTAAATAATAATAATAATTCAATGTGGATTTAATGATCTGGTGACAGCGTTTGTATTGGCTATGCTTTCTGCTCCGGTTTTAGCCACCTTAATCTGACCCGGTAGTGCTACCAGGTACAAGGAACCTATAGTTTAACAGGTAATTCGAACCATGGAAGCATTCTGGCATACTTTACATTACACAACAAGCTATGCCAGAGGTGAAGGTCAGGTTAATGGTATAAGAAAATCCCTGCCAAGACAGAGATTCGAACCGGAAACCATTCGTTCGTCAGTCAGACATCTTAACCACTGAGCCACCAGACTGCAGGATATACTGTTAACATTAGCACGTCAGTAATGCAAACTCATAAGAAATTTACCCATTCAAAAATTGTCCAACTCACCTACAGAAGTTTTAACTTCAAAAACTAAAAATCTAACTTAGTCCACAACCCGATGGTTTGTTGAATCTTCCCGAAGGAGATGTACCAACCAATTGTGTCAACAGCAAGAAGACTGATTCCTTTCTTCAGGGACCTGCAGTTTAACATGGAATCAGAACTATGGAATGTCCTGGTGTAGCTCATATAATCAAATACAACTCACAGCAGGATTTCAATCCACGACCAGAGAGAGAAATTTCGGAAGTAAGTAAATTAACCACTGAGCTTCCAGACCACCTTGTTTTGAAGTACAAGCATGCTAACTACTATCAAAAATGGATAAAAAACTGTTGGTTTGTATGAACAACGGTGACAGAAATTAAGGTAAGGGGAGAAAGGAGGAGAGGGTTTAGGTTTCTGTAAATCAAACATACACATATACATTTGTTTTAAAGTATACATATGCAAAGTTCCATCAAAATCGGATAAAAACGGTGTGTCTGTATAAAGATTTTGCGAAAAGCGTTCAACGCACATATCATATGCTCAACAAGTGGCGTGTTGGTAACACGCGCAACAGGTGGTATCTTGATGATATAACATCACAAACTGACAAATTTACCCTCATCCAAACATTGCGTAACACGCCTTTAGAAGTTTTCACTTTAAAAAATAAAATAAAATTTAAAAAATGTAGGTTTAATTTAAAATTTCACAACTGAAAATAAACTTTATTTATTTTTAAAATTATTTTTTACTAGCAGTTTCCGGCGACTTCGTCCGCACTGAAGAGTGTTGTAATATAAGATTTTCTTGAGAGGTCTGGTTTCTCAGTGGTTAGGGCGTCCAACTGAAGATGGAAAAGTCCCCATCTTGAATCCCAGTCTCGGTGAGGATTTTCAAAGGTCCTTAACTCGACCTTAACCCTTGCATAGGTTGTTGTATGATGTGAATTACGCCAGAATGCTCACTTGGTTCTGATTCCGTGTTGAACCGTGGGTTCTCTATGTCCGGTAGGATTACAGGGGTAACGTTAAGAGGCTACGAAAGGGACTTATTGCGGAGATGTAAAGAAGCCTTGTCTCCAGGTCAATACGACCATACAATTTATTTTAAAGCTATTTTTATTAGTAATAAATTTTGCAATAAAAAAACAAAAATTTATTTATGTTCCACAACTACTTCATTGAATTTTTAAAACAATAAACATATTCTGTTTGTTAGGAGTATTTTCAGCTTAATATATCCGTATAAAAATATTGAGGATTTGTCTCCTAGGTTTTGACTATTTTCATAACCATAGTTTTCTTACATTTCTTTAAAAGCATCTTTTAAAATTACTAATTTCAAGTCTCGCGAATGAAAATGAATATACTTTTAATTAATGGAAACTTAAAACGTCAAAATATTAGCAATACATTGATGGAATCGACTAAATATCCAAAAAATACTAACATTCTAAGATCAAATGAATACTTAAGTGGCCCAAGGACATTAATTTCAGTTAAAAAAAAAATGCGATACTAAAAATGAATATTTTAACCTGCAATGAATATCTGAAAGAAATCTCTAAAAAAAGAGAATTTAATTTGCTCTTTGAATATTGATTTTGTTTTGAGGATATATCGGTTTCATCAATGAATTCTGCTTTAAAACAGTAACTTACGTATTATAGTAGTAATTGATTCTTTTATTCATATGATCAGCGTTAATGTTGGATTCTCTATTTTTGGATACAGTTGAATGCCTGCAGACCAGTTTACTATTGTTCGTTCATTTCGATCCATTAATTCTGCGCTAAAATATAAATCTCAATGTTAAAGTAGTAATTGATTCTTTCATCATAAATGGTTTCTCAATCTGCAAAAAGAATTGAATGTCTACCAGCAAATTACCACTCCCCTTGTCTGCTACTGCACTGTCTGAATAAAACATTTATAAATTTACTTCGGGCAACACGCCGCGTGTTCTGCTTATTATAAATCTTTTGATACAATATCGGTACACGATGTCACTAAAATGGCGCTCATGGAATAACTAATAATGTTTCAGTTATTCTGGCCCAGGCTGCACAACTCTTCTAATATTGCAGCTAGAAAATCAAAGCTTCTATCACTAGCGCATTAACACATTCACTATTGCATGTTGGTGACGTTATGAATGGCAACATAAACTTGATTCATTTCAGATCGCGATAGTAAATGAACCCGAATAATGAACTACATTCAGCCACATCAACTGCGGCGTCAGCATGATGACAGTTAGTGAAGTAACATAATTAAAAAATTTAGACTAAAATGCTTGTAACTTACATTGTTCAATGGTAAGTCCATAATTCTCTAGAACTCTAAGACAACTTTCGTTAATATTGTTGGTCAAGTTTACATCGCGATAAAGTGACTGTTACTGCTCGTGATTTAGTAACATGTATAATGAAATTAATTGGAATATTAATTTATGCTACTCTAATTAGGAATCTTGTTATAGACAATTCTGTTACCACTCAAAATGTAGTTCCAATGCATGTAATGTGTTTAGGTGTGTCCGTATCGTTTGAATTTGTAGCGGTAATATAATCAGAGATAGTGGTTTGGTTGAAATGCTACCTGGACCAGAATGTTTTTGTTACAGTATAAGGCAGAAGGAATTTAGTTATTATTAGTAATCAATAAGCAGCTTTCATAAGCTCTGTGTAAATGAGGTGTATTGTGTTGTAAATGACTTCGAGTGTTGCTTCATGTAACAATAAGTTTCTACATTAGCCCGTTGAATACATTCGTTTTAAGTGAAGGATTCGATAGATATTTGCAGAATATTGAACAGTAAGTAGAAGAACTGTTTCGTGAATCATAGTCTCAACTATTTGTACAAAAATTTTGAACGAAAAATAAAAATGATTAGTTAAGTTTAAAATTTTGGTAAAAATATTTTGTAATACAAAGACTATATACTAACAAAAAAAGAAACAGGAAATAAATTAAACCGTACGAATGAAATTATGGTGTAATATTTGAGATGTCATACTATTTTATGTACGCAAATGAAATCATCTCTTTGCTAACTTAACAACAGTACCTACCTTTTTTTAAAATTTATGGTTAAGTACAGATTATATTTCCTGCTTACAAACTATTATTTGTCAAGTGCGTCGGTTTTACGGCTTTTAAACTAAATGCAAACTTGTATATGTAAGAAGGTTTTTGCTTTTATTTCTGAAAAGTAGTGTTTGCGATTTATGTAAAAAGCAAAGAATAAATGTGGCACGGCTGTCTACGAAGTAGGAAACTCTTTGTTGTTTGCAATTGATATTAATAGCAATTTCTAAAAGAACTATGTGTTTTTGTGGGATAAAATCTATCCTATGTCACTTCGCACACAATTAACTGACTTCATGCCAAATTTCATTTAAATATGTTGATTTATTAAGGTGTGATTGATTCCAGAAGTACATCCAAACACACATCTGAACTTTTTCATTTTCTCATTTATAGATATATAGATTTGTCAAAATCATTTCTGTCCCTTACCACTCAAAAGAAATTCTTCAAATTTTGCAGAACAACAAACCCCTAGTGTCAAATACAAGTCAAGTTTGTATTTCAGCCAGATCAGTTTATACTGTCATGAAATTTGACCATAATAACTCAATTTTTTAAAAATACTTTTAGAGTCTATGCAATTTATATTAGGTTTAAATTTACTTTAAGAGAACCAACACTGGTCAAACAATTTTTACTACACAAACTTTGATTTTTTATGGGTCTATTTCTCACTATTTATATGATACTAAATTTGTGACCTGAAAACCATTCCAGACCCATTACCATAGCCAACACACCGTAATGGGCTTACACTTAGCGTGATATAACCATTAACAAACTATATGGTTAATATATGTTTCTTAAAATTCGCCACAAGGAAATTTGTGTAAGCAATATAAAGTATGATTTTCATTCTTCAAGTTCATTTTTTGGATTTATCTATTAAATTTCTGAAATACTATCAGATGTATAATTAATTATTGTTCTTCTTGAATTAGTTTGGGAAATATTTCAGCTTTGCCTAAAGCGTATGTTTCAACAACATGTTCTAGGCAAAATTCCACTCTTATGACTACACCTGAAGACAGCAAAGAAGATTTATGTCACTGAAATATTGTGTATAAATAATAGTATTACTCGGTTGGTTTCCCCAGAAATATTCATAAGTAAAGAAAGGTAATGACCTACCCAATGTATAAATTGAAATAGATAAAGATTGAGAATAGAAGTGGGTCTATTATTATTTGCAGAGAAGAAAGTGAGTTATAGCTCATTAAGGTATATTTATGAAAGGTAACTGAAGGTAAAAACAAAGGAAAACTATTGACACTAGTTTATTTAAATATGTTTCTGTTGGGGTGATGGAAAAGTACAATTGCAGATTAATTGAAGTTATTGGTAAAGGAGCGTGGACTTGAGAAGGAAACTGTTCAATTCCACAAAGTTGAGTAGAACTGTCTATATAAATATTTATTATATCATTAAAAAAAAGGAAGGATTTCTGCTTCTTTCTGTGAACCTTGCAACTTTCAAAGGAACCAATGCTTAAACAAGGATGTACCTTTGGTCGGTAGCCAGAGGTAACCTTTGCTGCATTGTATTAAATAAAATGTACAGGACAATAGAGGTGTCAAACTAGTTGTTATTTCTGATAGAAAATAAAACTCAATAAATTATGAAAATAAATAAATTAAACTAAGGAAAAAGGAAACAGCTTTAGGATATATAAAGGAAAATGACTCATCACTCACCCAAGTTGAAGGCAGCGATGAGTAAAAAACAAATATGACGAACACAAGAATACACAATATTTTGGTATAAACCTTAATCACATAATTATACAGCTGAGACATATGACCAGGAGAACAGATGGGTACACCCAGAGAGTAACCACATGGGATAAGACATGTGGTGAGTCTACACACTGACACTAACCACGAGTTATGTGGGTATTTATCTGACGACTTAAATTTTTTTAAATTTAATTTAATTGCAATGGAGCACAGACTCCGGTGGCAATTTCCCTACACCCCCATCTTACCCCTATTCTGCACCCACCTACATTTGCCCTCTACAAATTTTATCTTTAAATTCTTTCAAACATTTTCAGTAAATTATTCATCATTTCTCTTGGTAACTCATTCCAATCCCCAACACACTTACCTAAAAAAGAGAATCTTCCCACACCCTTGTGCCTGGAATCAAGTGCCAACTTGTGGTCATGGTCATCTTTTCCCTTCAATGTACTACTTTTCATACCTACACCAATATCATTCCATGCCCCATCACCAGGATACGCCCTGTACACTCCCATTACCCACTTCATCTTCCTCCTGTCTTGCAATAAATCCCATTCCAGCTCCTTTATCATATCCGTCACTGATTTCATTCTGCGATAATATCCAGAAACAAATCTAGCAGCCCTTTTTTGCACCCTCTCCAACTCCTATATATGATACGCAAAATGTGGATCCCATATTACACTACCATATTCGAACAATGGTCTGACAAGAGTTTTGTAACCCAATTCCTTTACTTCTCTCGTACACTTCCTCATCACTCTCTCCATCAAGTGCAGAATTTTGAAACCTTTTCCTACCACCTGTCCAATGTGTCCTGCCCAGTTAAGCTTGTTATCAAATGTAATGCCAAGATATTTACATTTCAAGTCTTCAGAGAGCAATTCTTTCCCCACCTTAATTCTCAACTCTATTTCTCACCTATCCTTTATGTACTGGCACTATTATTACACTTTTCCAGTACTGTCGTAAGCAGCAAGTATCCAGAATCAATTTAAATACTATTTTAAGATAAGGTACAATGTCACATCCGACTATCTTTAAGATATCTGTAGTAATGTTATCTACACCAGCCCCTTAATGTTTTTTCAGCTTTCTTATTTCCTTCATGATTTCCTCAGGATCAATTTCAAATCTTCATTTCTAATTGTGTTGTTAAGCTTGTTCTCCGAATTAGACCCTCCCGTTTCTGATTCATTGTCCCTAAAGCTTTCACTAAACCAGTTACTTAAAATCTCTTCCTTTTTCAAATCCTCAGTAACTTCTTCTCCATCCTTATCTATAAGCAAGGGAGGCCTTGCGCTCAGTTTCCTGATATAGCCATAGTAATTTCTAGATGCATCAGTCAATGGTCCTCCTGCACTGACAATACTCTTCATAAACCCATCTTTCACCACTTTCTTTGCTATTATCAAGTCCTTGTTTAGTTGTTTTAAATATTACCTACTACCCTGCTGTCTCATAACTCTGTTAATATGTTCTCTTCTTACCAAACTCTTTAACCTCCTCACTTCCCTGTTATAGTACACAGGTTCTCTACTTCTCTTTATTTTCTGCCTTGGAATAAATTTTTTTTTCCCCCTTTGTTATTATCTCCTTGAACTCTTTCCACTTTGACTCTACTGTACTTGTGCCTTCCTGCCACTTGCTGAATTGTTCTCTGAAATATCTCTTCAAATTTGAAACATGTGCCTTTTTATAATTGTACCTATTTCCCCCTTCAATTTTGGCTGCTGGTTTACTGAATCCTCTAATATCCATCAGACCTGCATCATGATCACTTATTCCTTCAGTTACTTGACACCCCACAAGGTTTTCACTGGGCTTAATTAGAAATATATCCCAAATATTTTATCCACTAGTGTTTTGCTGAACCACTTGTGTAAATCCTCCTTCCCTTATTAAGATATTTGCAAATCTTTGTTCCCTTGTGTTATTTATCTTATTTCCTTCCCAGTTTACACCTGGTAAATTTAAATCCCCGCGGATGATGATCATTCTATTCTCACCTCTGAAATCTGAGTATGAATTTAATTTCTCCCCAAGAGCCTCATCCTCTTCTGTCATTCTTCCACTGCAGTAAACAGCCAACACTCTGATTTTTTCTTTTTTATTACCCCAGAAATCTACCCCAAGTAACTCATGGTCTTGATCTATGAACGCCAGTGGTAGTTTTTGCTAACTAGTATGAAGACTCCTCCACCAATTGCTCCTCTATCTCTGCGGTACTATCTGTAACCACCAGGAAAAACCTCACTGTCTAGTACTTCTTCTTTTAACCAACTCTCTACCCCAATTATTACTTGTGGTTCCTGTATCTCTATTAAGTTTGCAAATTCGATTACTTTGTCCATTATACTTCTACAGTTTACCATTACCACCCTTACTACTGGCTTTACATTTGCAGCATTTATCTCCTCTTTCCCAGTTTTAAATCAGTCAGTTATTGTTTCAGCCACTTCATGTATTTTCTTAACATCTGTGACCTTTCCCATTATGAATCTGCAATCAGTATCACTTTGATAATCTATATTTGTCCCTTTACAAGCAGCCTCTAAAAAAGGAACAGTCCTGACCCTATCATCACTGGAAATGGACTCCCTCACTGCTTTATCTAACAACTCAGAAAGTATTCCCTTCCCCCTTCTATTTAGGTGTAGGCCATGCCTAGTGAAACCCTACCTACCAATGGTGTTCAAAGGCACAACCCCCAACACAGAACTAATGCCTTCCCAAGTAGCAATTCCGTTTCCACATTAACCCGCCTCACAGCATAGTTCAATTATGGCCGGTCATGGCTACTTAGGACCTGTATGAGCTCCACCCTGGTATGCTGTGCCTCCTTCACCACCTTCCTCAGGTCACTCTGTATACTATAACTCGCATTTCTATCAATACTATTTCCCGCACCTCCCACTATCACTACTCTATCGTCCTTAGTGAAACTTGTAAGGTATCCCTCGTTATATTTGCAATATTTGGTTAGAATCGGGCCGAGTTTGGGGTTAACTTTAGTATCCGGTACCAAACTTTAAATCGAGTTCACAACACTTTCCATACACTAAAGTGAATAAATAATCCATAACCAAGGTAAATAACATATAAATTGCATTAAATCAACGATATTCTAAAAGTAAACTTGTAATACCAGATACTGAAATTGTTTAACGAGTTATTATGAACCAATTTAGACGAAGTAAATGTTAAATAATTGCAAATAGAATGCATAAATAAACCTTTTATCGGTTAATAAACTTTATGTTAAAGATAAACAGATAATTTCAATACAGTAATATCTAACCTTAAATTTTGGCACATAACAGACTTTGGTATTTCTGAAGTGATTTTTGTCCAGTAAAGAGTATAAAAGTCTAATAATACACAGGCCTAGAACCATTATAAACATAACTTCGCATTTTAATACAGTTTAGCAGGTATTTTAAAGAAATAGACTCGATGTTTGAATAGTAGACTAAAGCAGTATGAAGATATCACATTGTAATGAAATTTGACCATTTTAGAGTCCTAAAAGTAGTCATAATAATCCCTGAGACAGTGTAGTAGATTAATTAACAGATTTCTGATAGTTTTCAAGAGTTTAATAATCACCAGAAGTAATTATGGAGGATTTTGAATACTCATTTTCTTAAACAGTTCACATAAATAATTTGAGGTCTTTTAAGTAATTTCAGGATTTAAAAAGTAGACAAATATAAAGGGAATAAACTAATCTTTCAGTTTTAATAGGTATTAAGCTGTTTCAAGCCGTAAAATACGAGATATCAGTGAATAAACAGGCGCCGGTAAACCAACTAATTTGTTCAATTTTTCGGAATTAATTCTAACACTTATAAGTCATTTCCAGAGCGCTAAGAACATGTAAATACCGATAAACACACATAGTTAATTTTCTAGACACATTTTTAAGACATTTTACTAACCTGTTGTATGATAATCCAATCACAAAGTAACTTGCTATAAACACTGCACACATTAAATGCTTTTACACTGATTTTAAACACTGCCACACAATATAAAGGAGCTAATAAATTAAAACAGCCATGAAGAGAAGTAAATTCAAGTAAATCTGATAGTTTCCAACACTCTAAGTATTTTTAAACATAATATGAACACGTAAAATAAGCCGCCCGACTTTAACATTTTTACATTTAAAAACCTACTCAGATTCCGGGCTAAAAATTAGTTTTTCGTAAAAATCCATTCTTCTAGTTTCATACATATTTATTTCATGCCATTTGAAGCAATAGAACCGATGTTATGAATTTTCTAAAAACACTCTGTAACAATCCACGTGTAAATAACTAAATAATTTATTGTGTCTCAGAGGTAACAGCTACAAAGATGAAATAAACACTAAAATAAGCAGTTTAATTCAGGCTACACATTGATAATTTTTCCGGCTTGATAATCCACATAACTTCAGAGTTATACCATAAAACATAAATGATGATTACAACGGATTGTTAGAATTACTAGTTTTACCATAACTCAACAGATTTAAACAAAGTTTATATTTTGCGAGAGGCTAAAATCGGGAATAATATTTTGAGCCTAATTTCAAGTTAGTAATTAAAGCCAATTTTAAAAAGGTAACAAAACATTGACTAATACGGTAAATCACTTCACACATCCATATTTGGTAATTTTTCGGAGAAAAATTGCACCACGTGACCCGAGCTTATATAAGTCAGCTAGGAGATGTGGAAGGGGCACTTGGCTGGAACACCTCGTAGTGAAATCATGTAACTTCTCGTGTGGTGAATTCAACGGTAGTGGTATGCACAGAGTGGTGAATGCCGGGAAGTGGTGACGTCATGGTAGGTCAGGTTGGGCACGAGTCTATGGACAGGATGCGTTAGTGGCGGCCATTGTTTGAAAGTGTAGACCATCATCATTTTTCGCACAATCAGCTTCAGGATATGTGTATTTCGAACCTTTGTTTATTTTCACCGGGGGAATGCGGTTTTGCTCTTGATTCTCAACTTGTGATTTTTGGTGAAGATGAATGTCCGATTGCCTTGCTAACTGTAAAATGACATTATTAACGTGAATATTTTGGAAAATATAATTCTGTGATTTCGACTTGTGACTTTCATTTATACTTTAGTACCCTTCTTGTGGTGGGTTTAAAACTACAAGTGGCGACTGTGGTCAATGTTAACAGTTAGCAGAAACAATTTAACACGGTTACTGAACTTTCTTTTGGACTTAGAATATTTTTGGATGACATCTGGTTCAGGTGATTTTAGGCGGGTACCAACCACCGGTACTCGACTAGTCCCTGACAAACTCCTACAAAGTGAAGCTATATCCTCTATTACCTGACCTAATGTTGCAAGATTTGAAAAACCTTGTGACCTGGTATCCTGTACCTAACCGATCCTGTAAAAGAGGGCCTACACCTCTCCCATGGCTACTACCTAGCAGCAGAACCCTTTCGTTCCTATTCTTGCCCTGCACACCCTTATTCCTAAAGGTCTGCTGCATCTTACCTACTCCTACATCTACATGAGGCTCTTCTCCTCCTGACTCTGGCAACAGGTCAAACATATTTTTTCACACGATTACTGAAGTGTCTGGCTTGTTCATCCTGTTAACCATGTTTCTCCTATGACCTGTTACCAGCTCCCACCCATCCTTCTCAATTTCCTCCAACCCACTATCTTTATTTTCTGCCTCTACAGCATGAGCCTCGACAAGCTCAGCCCCCATAGGCTGTGCCTGTGCAGTCTGAGCCTCCACAGGCTGGACCTCCACAGGCTTGACCTCCACAGGTTGAGCCTCCACAGGCTGAGCCCCCACAGGCTGAACCTCCACAAGCGGGGCTACCACGGGCCATGCCTGCAGAGACTGAGCCTCCACAGGACGAGCCTCAAGAACCCTGATTCTTTCACGCAACTCCCTAATTGTTTTGTCTATCTCCCACATCCTATCATCCCTAAGACAAAGTGAACAAAACCATGGGAGACCCTCATTTATCTCCCCCATTTCCTCTTCCATACACACCCAGTGAAACCACTTCTTACACCAACTACAACCCATCCCCTTTGCAACATACCTATGACAGGCACCACAGTTTCCAGTCATGATTTTCCCAAATACTTCAACCATCTTCTAAACAAACCTTAAATTTATTTGATAAAGTAGTCTTATAAAGTTTATACACTATTTTTTAATGTTTTTTTACTAAATATGATAGGCGCTATACTCGACTAACTGTTGAAGTTTTATATATATACCATTTGATTGAAGTTTTATTAATAATGACTAGGTAACTAAACTTCTTAAGAACCAATGAATAAAACTTAAGCTAATGAATTTCGAAACAAACTTAAGATGGAAGATCGATATTATTTAGTGCTAATGTGGATAACAACTAATCGGTTACTTATGAAAGTTAAAAAAAAAAGAAATTTAGGAAGTTTTTTTTTATTTTTATGTATTAGATGGCAATTAATTACAATTAAATTTCAGGCAGAACAGGTTAATTATTAGAACGTCCATTTTTGTTTTCATAAACTTGATTTCGAAATCGATCGTCGAACTTAAAATTGTATTAACCTAATGTGAACAACTAAATGCTATATATTAATACTTATGTTTATTATTTCCAGTTGATTTTATTACTATTCTGGAACTAATTAATTATTAATATTAATAATTATTATTAATTATTTTAAGCCTAATAAAGCCTTAATATAGGACAATACAAAAATACTTTAACAATCGAAATTCAAACTTTTTTTACGGTATATAAGAAATTTAACACTACAAAATAACTTAAACCACTATTTTTACCTATGCTATAGTATTATAATCAATCTAACTACCAAGCTTATGTTAATTTAATTCAGTAAAATGTGCAATAACTAGCAATAACATTAACAACAATGACGCAAAATTTAAAACTGTTTTTTATGGAGTAATCTTAAATAATTCTTCTCACTAGCAATAATCCTAAGAATTTAGATGATATTTAAAGGTTTTAAAATAATTTAGTCAACAAAAACTTAGCTGATGAAAGCAAAATCGCAGTTTGATGAGCAGCTCTCCACACACACAGCCAATCGATCGCACAACCAGAGATGGTACTTTGCTTGCAAGGTTAAGGTTTATATTGATATATTGTAAAATGTGTGTTTGTTGTGGCACTCCTGCCTTCCTATGTGGTGAGTAATGAGTTTACATTCCCTATCCTTCCTTATTTTCAGTGCTGGATCTACGGGGTGGCAAACTGGTGTGCTTGCCACTAGTTGCAACTTGAGGGGCAGCAAAATTGTGTTTGAAGAGCAGTGCTTTAAGTAGTGACAACAGTTTTTTTTAGATCTACTACTACCCTGGGCGATGAACACTCAGTGTCAGTGTGGCAATAATGGGGGTGGCAAAATAATGTTCAAAGGGGCGGCAATTTCACAGTTTTTGCCCCAGCTCAGAAAATTCCTAGATCTGCCAATGCTTATTTTCAAGTGAAGTTACACATACTTTTCACACTGTTTACCAAAATCTGTTTATGTATTATTTTGAAATAGTTAATCAAATGAAGAGAGAATATCTAGGAGGAAGATATACAAGTGAATAAGATTACCTGAGAATAAGTATGAGTCTGGTGTGAAGGGCATAGTTTTAAACCTTCATGAAAGATTTTTCCAGGACCAAGGAGATAAATTCTTAATGTTGTAGAAATTGGTGTGAGTTTTAATTAGATAATTCTAGTAAGAGGTTTAATATTTTTCAGTAACCATGCACATAAATGAATAGCAGACAGGTTTTGGACAGAGTCAATCTAGAATGCTGGTTTATGGCTTATAGAAAAGCTTCTATGGTTGCAGTTAAGTTGGTATGAGGTGTAATGTGGTGAATATGGTATTTCCACAGAGCAAGAAAGGATTTTCCTGTGAACAAGTAAGGGAACAACCAGTTTGCAGTTGGTATTTGTAAATAAGTTAGATTATCAGGTTGGAAAGTTGGCAAAGCACATGCAAAGGTGTAGTTAGGGTTTTACGTAGGATGAGACTAATTTCAGATTTGACGTAATTCAATTCCTGGTTGAAAGAGTCTAGTATATTCACTTCCTAAACCTAATTATCTGTTACTTCTAAATTATATACTCTTCTAAATGACACCATTTATCTTTTTGTTAGAGACTGTTGTACACACCTTTTTCTGTGTAAATCTTGAATCTAGAACTTTATTTCATAAATTTATACACAGTTTAGACCAAAGTGAAGCACAATTTGTTCAACAAAAATAAGCAAATTTTTACTGAAATTAGCTCCACTTCATTTGTGTGGACAGTGATAGAAACCTAAATTTAATTGTAGGATTTTAATTAAAACTTTTGATTACAAATGAAACTCTTAATTATGAAGATGTGCTGTTAAAAAAAATAAATATAAGAGATATTATCATTGTACAGCATCAAAAAGATTTTTCAACTGAAGATAAAATCAAATAGTGGCATGTTCATGAAACACTGGCACTGCAACACTTTACCAGATTGAAACAAGAAGACATAATATTTCTTTGTTTAAGAAAGACCAGGGCACCTTGAAGTTTACAAACTCATTTCTGATGCTAATAGAGTGAACAATCTTTTTTAAACAATCAGCGCAATGAAGAAAATATTTCTGCTTTAATTTCAAATAACTCTTTATTAAGGGGGACAGCCTTTGAAAGAACAATTACAGCATTCTCCTGGAGTGGTTTTGAGAAACAATGGAAAAATAAAATACCAAGCTACTAATTGCTCACCCATCAGGTTCAGTATAGAATTGTCTCTTACACTGAATATGATTGAAAAGTGAGACATAACAATTAAATTTCAATATACATATTACTTATTACTAGTAGAAGACCAAAGCAATTTAACTGTATCATTTTAAACGAAATCCAGAAAACCTTCTTTGTGTATCAATTCCCAATTAAATATTCTGTGACAAAATAACCCTTCTCTTCTTCTTGTGAGCACCAACTAAAAGTAATTTTTTAGTTACAAGGGCCAATCAAATATAAATGAGAATTTTGAAAAAAAAGAGAAGCATATTTTAACATTCATCAATATGGAAGAAACATTTATTAGATATGAGTGCAATGGCGTGCTGATTTCTACAGCCATTTCTTTACTTATTACCAAAATGAGTTAACAACATTGTGTGTCCACTGCACAATGTGTGTGTGTTTTTTAATTCACTAGAGGCGGGATGGGATTGGGGGACAAGGAACAGCAAGCAATTTGGCCATGACCTTTTTGAAAGAAGCATCCCGGTATTCGCCAGGAGTGATTTGGGGAAACCATGGAAAACCAAATCTTGATGCCCAGACAACACAAGTTTCTAGAACATGAAGATGCTAAAATCAAAGAGATTTTATATTAATTGTATGCAATATTTAACACTTAGTATTCTTTTGTAACATAAGTTCTTCTGCAATTGTCAAAGAAGGATCTCCAATGAAGATAAAATCCCCAACCGTCTGCTAGCAAAGTAGTATCATGAATGTAATTTGGGATGCTAAATATGTAGTGTATTTTCATTTCTTGTTTGAACAATCAAACTGTCAATACTGCAAACTGCTTTGAACTTTTGGACAAGGATAGTGAGGCCTTTCAGTCCAAAAGATGCAAGAATCGGTTTTTGCTTGCCAATGTTCAGTCCCAAATTGCTGCAGCTATGCAGGCAACATTGAAAATTACAGAGGAGACTATGGATCATTCCTTCTATAGTTAAGATTCATTAACATGTGACTATTATTTGTTTAGGATTATCAAAAAAGATTTAATGCAATAGAAATTTCCAAACAATGATGACATACAAGATTTCATGTGCAGTTGGCTATGTATATATTCAATAAATTTTTTTGGAGGAGCAATTAAAAAATTCCCTGTGTGAATGAAAAAAATGTCAAGACAATAAAGAAAGCTATGTAGATGTATTAGTCAATGTATAGGTTTTTAAAAAACATCATTCATATTTAATTGACTCTCATAGCAGACTAGCTCTTTAGCCACAAAGATTCTTTTGGGTTACCTGAATATTATTGTTGGTATGAAAAATACTAAAAAATCTCTTCAAATATCTTTCATACTCTTCATTTGATGCTATACTTCCCTCATCCATTAAATCTCCAAGATAAATAATGGCATCTGGTTTTAACTTAGAGACTGCTCTTTGGAATGTATTATGTAAATATCTGAAAGAAAAAAAAAAGGAATCTAAATGAATTAAACAGTTCATATTATTAAGAAACTCCTCTTTTAAGAAACCTGAACATCGAAGGAATGTTTTTTTTTTTTGAAAGCAAATCACCCACTCACACATATGCAATATGGTATTCACTGCTGGAATTAGAAAACACTGGTACCCGTAATTTATTCTAGTTTTCTAAGTTTTACCAACCAGCACATCACAGCCAGTAGTCACTCCAAGTTTCTATGACAATTTTCAGTATAATGTTTAAAGTAAACTATGATTTGTTTGTTTGATATTAAATATGATTTCTTTTTTTTTTACTTATGGCTTTACACCTCGTCGATTTTGAGGTCATTAGAGGTGGGATGGGACAATGGACAAGGAGCGAAAAGGAATTCGGCCATGGCCTTTTGAAGAAAACATCCCGGCATTTGTTTGGAGTGATTTGGGAAAACCATGAAAAATCAAAATCTGGATGCCTGGAAGGGGATTTGAACCAGCATCCTCCCAAATGCAAAGCCCGAACGTTAACCGCTCACCCACCACACTCAATGATACGATTTTTAAGAAATCTTCTTGTGCATATTGCTAAATATTACTGATGACACACCTTTTGACTGCTTAATCTGCAATCATCTGTAAGTGCTCAGAAATTTTTACAAAGCTGCTGGCTATTTGTTGAAGGTGGTTGTCTGTTGACCTATACAACTTGCTAGCTACTTGAAGATGAAGGCAGAAATTCCAGTAAAAATGTTACATTTTGTCAATGACATTTGGCAGTATGTTCCAGAAGCAATTTCACATCTTCTTTTTCTTTATTATTAAAATAATTTTGATAATAATTATGGCAACAAAAAAATTTCTATCTGCTAAAATATTGAGCACACAAAATAAAAGATAGTACAAAATCAAAATATTATGTACCTCTATAAGTCCCATCAGATAAAAACTTGAAAAGTAAATGCAAACCATTTATGTCCAGTAAGACTGGGGTAAGCATTATGCAAATTATATTTACAGGAATAAAACATACAATGATAAAAACATTTAAGCCAGCTTCCAAAATGTGACAAACCTTTTAACGCACAAATATATAACTTTAAACAATTTCCTTCTTCTCATATGAACAGGAAGTAGAAACTCTAACTCTCTGAATTGCCAACATACCATTTTCTAATCAATGCAATATTTACCTATTATTATACATGAAGCTGCAGAAAGGTAAAATGGTAAGTTGGAATCTTCAATGTCATACAAATAAACTCACAGAAAATATATTTTGTTAATACCTGAAACATGGTTAGATGTTTAAACTCACAAAATTTATTGACTAAATGATGTAACTGTGGTAAAGGCTGTCATGTCTATTTCAAATATTTTCACGGGTCTGACAACCAAAAGTTTCCACTAGTCACAAACAGAAGTGAAATATGAATTAACAGAATTAACTGAATTGAATTAAATTAAATTGTGATGGAGCACATGCTCTAGTGGCAATTTCCCTAAATTCCATTAATCCTTTGCAAGAGCTGCTATTTGGCTTAGTATAAAACCCAATTGCTTAATATTCCATGCCAGTGCAATAGCTATATTGTTTCTAGCAGGGATGGAACAATTTTTCAACTTCCTGAATTCACTTCAAGATGAAACATACTCAATTTTTGTACCTGGACCAAGGGCTCAACACAATTTGCAACCCATCCCAATCTGAGCGGCAGTTTTTCTGTGAATCCTATACGTCCAAACAGATATAATAAAGGTCAACAAATGTAAAATGCTTCTCGCATTTGAAATGTTAATGGCCTAGAATATATATATATATATATATATATAGATTATTAGGGAAAAAGGCACTAAAAGCAGATATATTTAACATTAGGATAGGATAAAAACCACTGCTTACCATAGAAGAGGATTCCTGCGTCGTTGGTATACGAAAAAAACATGAACACACATAGAATATAATTTTCGAGCCAACGCTCTTTATCAGTAGAAGTGAGATGGCTGCACCCAAGCGGCTGGCAGCCAACTGCGTATGCTACAATGCCGGTAGTTCATGGTGGGGGTAGAAAAGCATAGGCTGGAAAATGATGATGAATAGCCAGTAGAAAGTAAAACTGTACATAGGGACCCATCCCGGCAGTGCAGTTTACCTCAGTTAATGGTCCTAAATATCTATTAAGTAATAGACATATGTGCAAACAACTGGAAAAAAAACGTAAATTTGGAATTAAAAATAAAAATAAGCAAGATTCGAAGTCTATAAAGATAGGTTCTAGTGAGCGGTGGTTCTATGGGAGAAAATGGAAGTGAGGGGAATGACTGGGAGGAAAATTGGTGCTATGTTAAATTTAGATCTGGTGATTGTCTGGTCTCCAGTTGGTACTGATAGGCCTGTTCCCACCTTCTAAGTTCCGAAATGCTGCTTTTATCTGAGAGGATTCTGATGATGCTGACCGAGAAACATGTGTTAAAAATGTTGGTGCCAAGTGTGGTAGCATGATACGATACAGGGTGGTCAGGGTTCTGGGTGTGTACTGTTTGCCTGTGTCCATTCATCTTAATGGCCAGTGGATTTGTTATGAGTCCAATGTAAGAGGCTGGGCAATGGTTACAAGTGAGTTGGTATATAAGGTGGGAGGATACACAAGTGGCGAATCTTGTGATGGGAAAGCTTTCCCCAGTTACGGGGTTGGTAAAGGTGGTGGAAGGCGGGTGCATACTGCATAATTTGCACTGGGGTCTGTTGCAAAGAAATAAACCTTGGTGTTGTCTTGCAGGTTGGGGGACCTCGTGTTTATGGACCAAGAGTTGGTTAAGGTTTGGAGATCTGCTGATGCAGGTTCTGGGTGAGGGAGGATTTTAGGAAGGAGGTTTCTCATCTCAGGGCAGGCTCAGTGGAAGTCGTAACCTTGTCTCAAGACTCGGTTGAGACTGGATGATGTCTGGCGTCAAGGATATTCTGATATTTATATATACCAAATAACAATTTGTTTCTTTTATATTGTAAGTACAGATTCCATGAAACCAAGTGTGGTGGGTGAGTGGTAATGCTCTGGTCTTGCATTTGCGAGGGTGTGGGTTAAACTGCCTGTCCTGGCATCCAGATTTTGGTTGTACATGGTTTTCCCAAATCAATCCAGGCAAATGCTGGTATGCTTCCTATAAAAGGCCATGGTCAATTTTCTTCCCATTCCTTTCCTACCTCCAATGACTTTGATGTCAACAAGGTGTAAAGTCTTAACACAAAAAAAAATGATTCTTTGGAAATAACGAGAAAATTTGTAACCAGGGGTAAATGAAGCATAAATTATAAAACATCTGCTGAAAATTGGATGTGCATTAATTTTTGCAAAGTGTGCCGCTGGAAATCAGTACACAAGATGAACACCAATTAAGAAATTTGGCAACTTTGATTGGAAAATTGAAGTTTGGATATCTTTTAAAGATACATATTACGAGAGTAGGTCAATTATTATCTGCAATGTAGTAATAAATTTTATTGCAATAGAAATAGGAAACTTACATGTACATCATTTTTCAACATAGTCTCCTTGCATTTCAACGCACTTGGTCCATCAATACACAAGCTTCATGATGCCCTCATAAAAGGTTTTTGGTTGAGCTGCGAGCCAGGAATGCACTGCTTCTTTCACTGTTTCGTTCGAGGAAAATCGATGACCTCTTAATGCCTCTCTGAGTGGACCAAACAAGTAGTAGTCAGAAGGGGCAAGACCAGGACTATACGGAGGATGAGCCAATACTTCAAAATTGAGTTTCTGGAAAGTTTCAGCAGTGTGAGCAGCAGTACATGGACGGGGATTGTCCTGCAACAACACAACATCTTTCGACAGCAGTCCTCGGCGTTTGCTTCAAATTGCAGGCTTCAGCTTGTCACTAAGCATTTCACTGTAAGGCGCACTGTTTATTGTTGAGCCCCTTTCCTGATAATGTTCCAGTACTGGGCCTTGTGAGTCCTGAAAAATTGTAAGCATCAGTTTTCCTGCAGATGGTTTGGTTTTAGGCTTTTTCTTGTAGGGCCAATTTGGATGTTTCCATTCCATACTCTGCCATTTACTCCTCGGCTCATAATGATGGAACCATGTATCGTCACCAGTGATGATTCTGTCCAAGATGATGTCACATTCGTTACCATAGCCATCCAAATGGTTTTCGCAGATGTCCAAGCACGCTTGTTTATGCAACTGTGTGAGTTGTTTTGGGACCCATCTTGCACAGACTTTATGAAATCCAAGTCTGTTGTGAATGATTTTGTAGGCAGAACTATGACTAATTTGTAGACAATGTGCCACTTCATCAAAAGTTACACGCCTGTCTAACAGAACCATCTCACGTGCATGCTTAATGTTTCCTTCATTTGTGGCAGTAAACAATCGTCCGGCTCCGTTGTGGGTAACACTTGTGCAACCATTTTTGAATTTTTAAATCCATTCGTAGACACTCCATTGTGGCAACACACTGTTCCCATACTGATACACCTTCCGACCACAAAAAATGGATCACTGGACGTTGCTCTTCTTTGGTACAAACAGAAAGTGGAGCAGCCAAGGTTAATGGCAGGGCAGCGATAATGGAACTAACCTAGCAGCAACAAACCTGCACAGACATGACAACAATTAAACAATGCACGCATCAGCTACACAATACGACAGTACTACCAACATAAACATAAATATAACTCAATTACAGATAATAATTGACTCAACCTCGTACATGTATTTTTCAACATAAGCTTCTCAACTCGTTTGATGCAATCTTCCCACGCTGAGCTAATTTCTTGATATGCATATGCACTTCGATCCTACATCCTCAATTCAGTGCTGGATCTAGTGGAGAGGGGGAAGGGCGGGGGCAAACTGGAGCAATTGTCCGAGGTAGCAACTTCAGGGGGTGGCAAAATAAAGATTGAAGGGGTGGCAAATTCATGTAGTGGTGACCTTTTTATATTTTTTAGATCTACTACTGCCCTACACAACAACCTGGGGGATGGGGGAGGGAGAGTGTCAAAATCACGTTTCAGAGCATGGTAATCTCAAGTTTTTGTCACGTATCAGAAAATTTATAGATCCGTCACTGCCTGAATTACCAGTTTCATATATTCTAATCAATATTTTACTCGACTTTCTTCAAGCATCGTTTCTAATAACAAATTTCATGTTTTTATGTTAACCAACCATATCTTTTTTTTTTTTACTAACACTTTCCTTCACATGTTACTCCCAGAAAAAATATATGTTCCATCTGTCCACATAATTTTTAACTCCAAAAGTACAACAGTTCACATCTTTCAATTTTCATTGTTTTGATATTTATAGGATTCAAGCTAAACTTCAAAGTGAACCAGTCAAAGATACTGGTTTCACATATTATCACACTATTACCTGTCACAGTCCCATCTTGCCAGCAACCCTAATGGAAATCCAAGTTCGTATTGTTCACCAATAATCTGTGGATCAGCAACAAATAAAATTCTAACACATGCATGTGAGTTATCACAGGTGAGGTGAGGCCATCCAAGGATTTGCTGTAGAGTATAGCTGATATATTCATTGTATGCAATCAATATTACTGTGATAATAAAAATAATCTTCAGTCTATTCCTGAAACAGAGAAAAAATTAATCTTTATTTTGAGAACAAAATGAGAAATAGATTTTTCACCAAGAATGAAATGAGAGTGGAAAAAGAAACTTGCAGTTACCAAAGTCTAGAGGTCAGTGACAAACAACCAAAATACACGAAAGATTTTGTTGAAGCCATTCCTGCAAATGCTGTGGTTCTTTGTTAACTCAAATTTTAACACATACACATTCAAACTAGGGTTGTTGTGGATGTCATCTTTGCGGATGCAGATGTTCAGAGCTTGACATCCGCGAATGCGGATGTTTTGCGGATGCGGATGTGGAAAAATAAATATATAATTATTTAAATTTTAATATTTTATCAAAAATAAATCAAAAATCAATCTTTTTTTCATAATTAAATTCTATTTCCATATAATACTGCCATACTGATTTATTTTTGCCTGATCTTTCAACAACAAAAAATGTGGGATGATTTCACAAGTGAATTAAATTATTTAAATAATTACATATACGTCTTAAAACCAGTCTTTCTCATATGAACTTTGCGGAGTTCGTGGCTGGCTACACTAATTCAAGCGTCAAGCACAAGGGCACGCCACCGCTCATCTCCATGCTCGCTGTTTTTTGTGTGTTATAACTATACGCCTCGTTGACATCGAGGTGATTAGAGGCGCGAAAAGCTCGGGGTTTAGAACAGGAAGGAATTCGGCCATGGTCTTTTAATGGAAGCATTCGCCTGCAGTGATTTGGGGAAGCCATGGAAAACCCAAATCTGGATGCCCAGACGGGGATTCGAACCGCTATTCTCCCGAATGCGAGGCCAGGCCATTACCGCCTACTTACCACGCTCAGTTCCGTGCTCGCAACCCACCTTCCCACCGCTCCAGTGGCGCATTCACAGTACAACTTGTAGGTCCTGGTCTGTGAAGGCAGTTACAGGTTCTTTTCGATTCACTCAATATTTTTTCAACAAAAAATAATAAGATTATTATACATTTTAATTTAAATGCAGACTGCAAATATTCTGTAAATTAATAATAATTTCATGTGATCTAAAAATTTCAGTCACAGAGTTTCTTATCAGCCACACAGTGTACCTCTATCGTTTTCACCTATTTTTAAAAGGAGACCTACAGATAAAAGTGAAATTCGAACCACGGAGCGTCCCAGCATCTTAGCATTAACAAAATCAAAGCTTTGCCACAGGTGACTGTCAATTTTAAGACCCATGAAAATTGCAGCGGAGACAAGGATTTAAACAACGGACTTTCAGTACCCCAATCGTACGCCATATCCATCTGAGTCAAGAGACAAATCTGGATGTAATTACAAATAAATATTCAACCATACTAAAATCACCATACTTTTTGTCTGTAGCATTTATTTTTGCTATCCCAAAACACAAAGGTTCTTTTATATGATTAAATACATATTTTTCAGTACTTCTAAATTCAGATGCTTGCTGCATGTGATTCGGGTATGGAAGGTCCGTGGTTCAAAATCCGGGTCTTGGATGCAATTTTTACAGGCCTTAAAATCGACCTTCACGTCTGGTAATTTCACTTGTTAATGTGAACATACCAGGACTATATCTACATTTTACGAACATCTGATGAACCTAAAGTAAGGCTGAAAAAATTGACACTTTTCTAATGCAATCAGTAATGCTAAAACAACATTTAGTCGTAAAGGACCAGAAATTTCTGAACTCTTTGTAAACGATTCTCCATATCGACCAGCCCGACACTGGTCCGCACCGTCAAAAATTAGATCCAACTAATGACTGCCGACGCACGGTGCGGTGTTGTTTGAACTCACTTTAATTGAGTGAGCGCCAGCAATAAGAAAAGTGTCGGTCGGTGACAGTGCGGGTTCGGTGCTGTCTATTGTAGCCCGACGTTTACTTTACTTGCAAGTTTAAACTAGTAAATTCGTGGCTTAGGTAAGGGAGCGTGCATAAACCACATAGCTCCATTTTGGCCTTCTATGAACCCCCCCCCCTCCCCCCACGTAGCCCTACGTGGCTTTTGCCTCTACCCCCCCCCTCCCCCCACGTAGCCCTACGTGGCTTTTGCCTCTACACCCCCCCCTCACCCCATGTAGCACATAGCTTTTTTCTGTACTGATCCCAGAAGAAACTTTGTACTGTTTTCTCTTGTCAGCCTATTATAAATTACTTATGGAGATAATTAACTGAGAGAAATAACTATCACATGCTGTTGTAAGTTCTGTTCCTCATTTTAGCTGTGAAAAATGTTATGAAAAGAAAGCTACGTGGCCTGTCTCAGAAACTCCCCCCCCCCTTCCCCCCACTTAGCCCAGTGTAGCCTTCCAGCCAACCCCTCCCCCCCCCCCTGGACTGAGCCATGTAGTTTGTGCACGGTCCCTAAGGGACAGATGGCCATCGGACAGAACTCTTTGAAATCAAAGAGAAAATTATTTTTTTTTAAAGTTTTAACACTTTAAACATGTTTTATTGACTCTCGAAGATGTAAAAAATATTTTATAAAGATAATAACACTGTTTAGTTCATTGTTACTTTTATTGCAAGATCATCAGAAAACAATCACTTTTTTGTTAGCTAAGCTACAATGGGCAGAATCTCGAATAAAGAGAAAATAATAATATATATTGCAATGTAAACAAAACATCCGCAATATATCTGCATTAAAAATTGTGGATGCGAAGGCGGATGTAGGAATTCATGCGAAAGTTTCGCACGTGCGGATGCAGATATCCGTTACATCCCTAATTCAAACTACACACTACAATCTGATTGCAAAATAGAATAAATGACCTAAAAATTAATGTCCACTATGAGATATGTCTGTACTAAAAGTCATTTTAAAATTAACACCAGCACAAATCTACTCTCACTATCGCATGTTGATTTTATTATTGTTGGAAATTTAAATGAAACAGGTATTAGATAATATCAAAAGAAACAATGATAGAAATGTTGGAGGCAGGACACCTCCCAAAAATATTTACACGATATTCTAGTTGACCTCTTATTATTTGTCATGTGAAATGGACACAAAGCACTTGGGAAGAATGGCAGGTACACTTGGGTAAAATTCTTGCCTTCTTTATGAATTTAATTAGCTGTATAACTGCTGGAGTCAATGTTAGAATGATGGCTCTATATAATGGGAATAAGTTTACTTTAGAAATATTGAATTGTTGGGAAAGTCAATAAATAATTATAGGAGTAAAAATAATAGTAAATACACTAATAATAAATATGATAATAATAAAATATATAAACAAATTAAAATATCAGACCATTATCAGAGTTAAAAAGAAGATAAAATCATACACACAAAAATTACCAAGAGTGTTTAAAAAAGTAAGGTGCCTTTTGCATTAAAACTTCTGAGACCGCAGATTTTTTGGTACAGGCAGTAACATATATTGAGTAAATTTTAGAGAAGATATTCCTAACATGTTTTGGGTGATGTCTTTTAAAGAAGAAAAATATCCGTTTGGAACACAGAGTACCTAGGAAGATTTCTGAAGTGCTCGTAAAGGTTAAAGACAGGAGGGAGAAATTGCGGGCATATACCAAATACACCGTACCTGTGAGCAGGAGTATATCAGCGAGACTGGACAGAGGGTCAAGAAAAGGCTGAGACATTTTAAAATTAACGACATCAGCAAATCAGCTGTAGCACAACATTCAGCTAACTGTGGACACACTATTTTGTTCAGTGGCACGAGTGTACCGGTTTAGGAAAGCAGATGATGGTCAAGGCAAATCAGAGAACTGTTGGAAATTAAAAAAAGATCAAATAATATGAACGTGGACAGTGGGCTTCGACTTGGCCAAATATGGTCATGCTTGCTTAGGAAAATGTGGGACACAAGCCCCCATCGGACTGGCCACATTGGTGGCAGGTGCTTCAGACACACCGAATAGTGAGAGTGCTCTTCAGGAGCTATATATAGGTGGCGGTGATTTCAGCCACAACAGGCCCTTTGAAGAAAGCCAAAAAATGATGGCTGAAATGTTAGGTTTCAATAAATTGACGCGGTTCCACCTGGACGGTCAAGATAACATCGACAATGACCATGAAAGTCTGTACATCTACTTGATGTTTTAGGAGAGTTTGTATGGAACGAAGTATTGCGAGATATGTTTTAAGTTCAAAAACTTTTATTTAGGGATTTATGTAAGAGCTTCATATTTAACATCTGGGTATAAACAATAGGAAAGTGATGTAATAACATTTCGAGATGATAATGACTGAAGGGGTAAACAGTTCCATTTGCAAGGTTAATGTATAAATTAAAGTATTTCACAATGGAAGATGGTGGATTAAAGGGAATTTGTAGTAATCACATTCCGAGACAAATGCATGGTTTTGTAAAAGTTAAAATGTCCCAATTCATAAAGATATCACATGAAAAGAATTAATGCCAGGGAAAAACTGGACATTCTGGTCAATATTAGTACATTAAGGCAGTGGCGTAGCTAGGTCAACAAGGGCCCCGGTGCAAAAAAATTATTTTGGGTCCTCAGGCCAGATGGGCAACCTTTTTTCTTGCTTTGTGTTGCCGGTAGCGGCCCCCTGAGCTGAGAAGGGGGCCCTTAGTGAGGGGCTTCCCGTGTCTCAGGGGCCCCCTTAGACGACTGTAGAGCTAAAAAAAGGTCGTCAGTTTGCCATGAAGGCTCGTGGGCCCTCTCAACTGGGTATGGGGGCCTCCAGAGGTGCGATTTGGGCACCCAGAGGTATGCTTGGGGCCCCCTGAGCGTAGGGGCCCCCGTGCACTGCACCGCCTAGCCCCATAGTAGCTACGCCCCTGCATTAAGGTATTTCTAATAAAAGAAATAGAGCCGACGTCGAGGTCATTAGAGGTGGGAGAGGACTGGAGACAAGGAATTGTAAGTAATTCGGCGACGACCTTTTGAAGGAAGCATACTGGAATTCGCCAAGAGTGATTTGGGGAAACCATGGAAAATCTAAATCTGGATGCCTGGACGGGGATTCGATCCGGCGCTCTCCCAAATGCGAGGCCAAAGCATTATGCGCTCACTCACCTCGTTCAGTTTGTAATTAGTAATGAAAGAATCAGTTCAAGATAATTAATTGGGGGAATTTTTTTTTAGAAAGATATTACAGCTTGAAAGAGATCAATAAATGGTAATTTCATATCACAGAAAAAGTGAGAAAAACTGGTTTTGGATAAGAAATGCTTACAATTTAGAGGGAAGGAATAAATCAGTAATATTTTCATAACTAACAGGGTTCCAGTAGAGAAACAACTAAGAAATTTTGGGAATAGAATTATAACGTAATTTCATTGGTTACATAAAGATTTTAGAGTTTTGTTAACATGATAAGACAGCATGGAGAAATTAAGATGATATGGAATTTCTGTAATGAAAAAATAACCAGTGCTATCTAGTATAAAATTTTGGGAGATTTCTAGACATTTAAAGAATTAAAATAGTGTCCATCACTTGGGAGTGCCATGTCATAGAATAAAACTGACTACCAAAGAAGGGGATTCCTGCGGCATTGGTACACGAAAAAAACACGAACACACAAAGAATAGAATTTTCGAGCGTGGCTCTTCCTCAGTAGAAGTGAGATGGCTGCACGCAAGTGGCCGGCAGCCAACTGCGAGAGCCACAATGTTGGTGGCTAATGGTGGGGGAAAAGCAACATGGCAGGAAGTGAGGGTGGGAGTAGAAGAGCACAGGCTGGAAAACGATGATGAATAGCAAGTATAAAGCAAAACTGTACACAAGGATCTGTCGCGGAAGGGCAGTATACCTCAGTTAATCAAGTAATGGACACATGTGCAAACAACTGAAAAAAAATTCAAAATTTTAAGTTAAAACTAAAACTAAAAATAAGCAAAAATCGAAGTCACAAACTATAAAGATAGGCTCTGGTGAGCAGTGGTTCTATGAGGGAAGTTGGAAGTGAGGGGGATGGGTGGGAGGAAAATTGGTGCCATCTTAAATTTAGACGTGGAAATTGTCTGGTCCCCAGTTGGTACTGATAGGGCAGTTCCCACCTTCTAAGATATGAAATTACTGCTTTTATCTGAGAGGACTCTGAGGCGCGGACTGAGAAGCAAGTGTTAAAATTGTAGGTTCCATGTATAGTGGCATGATAAGATACAGGGTGTTCAGGGCTCTAGGTGTGTACTGATTGTTGGTGTCCATACATTCTGATGGCCAGTGGATTTGTTGTGAGTCCAATGTAGGAGGCTGGGCAATGGTTACAAGTGAGTTGGTATATAAGGTGGGAGGATGTACAAGTGGCAAATCCTGGGATGGGAAAGCTTTCCCCAGTTACAGGGTTGGTAAAGGTGGTGGAAGGTGGATGTATAGTGCATAATTTGCAACGGGATCTGTTGCAAGGAAATGAACCTTGGGGCTGTCTTGCAGGCTGGGGGACCCCTTGCTTATGGACCAAGTGTTGGTTGAGGTTTGGAGGAGGTCTGCTGAAGCAGGTTCTGGGTGGGTGAGGGAGGATTTTAGGAAGGAGGTTTCTCATCTCAGCGCAGGCTCAAAGGAAGTCGTAACCTTGTCTCAAGACTCGGTTAACGGATTCCAAGCCTTGAAAGTAACGGGTGATCAAAACAAGGCTATGGTGGGTTTTAGATGGTTGTGGATTGTTGATAGGTTGAGTAGGTTGTGATGTGGCACGAGAAACCTGTTTGTGAACTAAATCTGGTGGGTAATTGCGGGAAATCAGGGCTTCAGAGATATTGCTGGCATATTGTTGAAGGGCTTGTTGATTGGAACAAATGTGACTGCCTCGAATGCCTAGGCTGTAGGGGAGAGAATGTTTGATGTGATGAGGATGGCAGCTATCATAATGAAGCTACTGTTGTAAGTTGGTGGGTTTGATATGGACAGCTGTGTGCATATAGCCATTCGTGAGGGGAAGGTCGACATCCAGGAAAGTGGCCTGTGTATGGGAGTAAGTCCGTATGAATTTCAAGGAGCTGAAAGTGTTAAGTTTATTGAGGAAACTGAGTAGGTTGTCTTCCCTGTGGGTCCAGATTATGAACATATCATCAATGAATCTGACCCACAAGAGGGGTTTCAGATGCAGCAATGAATGATTGTTCTAGGCAGCCTGGGTAGAGGTTAGCGTATAAGGGAGTCATACGAGTGCCAATGGCAGTGCCGCTCACTTGGTGATAGATTTTTCCCTTAAATGAAAAGAAGTTGTTGTTTGGTATTAGTTCCACCAAGGTGAGCAGGAAAGATCTGGTGGGAAGGCTATCGGGTGGACGCTGGTCTAGAAAATGTTCCATGGCAATGGGGAATATTTGTGTATAAGGAGGTCACATCTATCGTCACGAGAATGGTGTCAGGGGGAAGAGGTGTGGGTACTGTAGCCAGTCGAGAGAGGAAGTGTCGGGTGTCCTTGATGTGGGAGGGAAGCTGGCTGACAATGGGCTGTAGATGCTGGTCAACCAGGGCAGAGATACGCTCAGTGGGTGAGCCATATGCAGCATCTATGGGACGTCCTAGGTTGGCAGGCTTATGAATTTTAGGAAGCAGGTATAGTGAAGGTGTGCGTGGCATTTATGGAGTGAGGAGTGAGACAGAATGGGGAGTGAGTCCTTGGAGACATCCACTAACCTGTATATACACTTTTATTCTATGATTCACTGCAGGTGTGGGATCATGGTTGAGGGGGCGGTAAGTGTTAGTATCAGACAGCTGACGCAGTGCTTCACTGACATAGTCACAATGGTTCATGACCACCGTAGTTGAGCCCTTGTCTGCTGGTAGAATGATCAAGTCTGGGTCAGAGGAGAGTTCCCTCAAGGCCAGGGTTTCTGAACGGGTCAGGTTGGTGCCACAGGGTATTGATTTTACAAAACTAGGAGAAGCCAAACTGGTGGAAACAAGATCTTGAAACAATCGGGGAGTGTGGTTTTGTGGGAGAGGTGGTATATCAAGAATCGAGGGTGGTTGGAACCTTTGGAGACTGGGCTCCAGTTCATTCTGACTGTCCATATTGTTGCTCTTAGAGGCAAAGTGATACCTCCAGCGGAGTGTGTGGCAGAAAGCTAAGGAGTCACGTACTAGGGTGGTCTGATCAAATTTGGAGGTGGGTGAGAAAGTGAGACCCTTGGAGAGTAAAGAGAGTTGTGGATCTGAGAGTGGAGGAGAGGACAGATTAATAACAGCCAGTTTGGGTTTGGCAGCTTGATTCGGCCTGACTGGGTGAAGTGTGGGTTTTAAGGGAGGTGGTAGAGGTATGTTGAATAGCTGAGCAATAGATGGTTGTGGGGAAATGGGTGGTTGACACCTGGGTTGGTGTCCTGGTAATTTGCAGGGGAGAGGTTGTCCTGCTTTGAGATGGGAAAGATACAGAGTCAACAATTTGCGTAGATGATTTTGAGCATGCCTATCCGTAGATTCTACAGCCTTTTGCAAAATTTGTTGAAGGTGAGGAAGGACATGTGGGGTTGACAGCAGCAGTATTTTATTTAGAGATATAAGATGTCTGGAGTGTTGGTTGGCCAGTTGTTGCAGCACTAGTGCAGTTAAGGCTAAGGACTGCCTGTATCGGAAAGTGTGGGTGAAGTTGGGGGGGGGGAAGCAACCAGATATTGGCAATTTAATTGTGAGGCCATTAGGGGGAATATTGAGGTTAAGACAAGCTTTTAAGAAGAGGATGTGAGACTGTAATCTGGCTAGTTGGAAGGTATGTCCTCGGAATGCAGCCAGGTATTTTGATACAAGAGACATATTGTTTATGGTGTGTGAGACTACGGGAAACAGAGGGAAAAAAAGAGAGATAATTGGGATAAATGGCTCGGTCAAAAAAAAGAGAGAGAGAGAGAGATAATTGGGATAAATGGCTCAGTCAAAAAAAAAAAAAACAAAAAAAAAAGGGAGAGATAATTGGGATAAATGGCACGGTCTCAGAATGAATGGAAATGAAACACCAAATGGTTCTAGTAACAGTAGCAAAACCCCAAAAAACAGTTAACTTTCAAGCAAGAAACGTGTGAAATAGATTGTAAACACAAGTGCGGCGGAAAATTCCAGTCGAGACGCACTCGTGTGGGACAGTTGGAGAAAGCTCTGTATCACTGGACGCCAGCAATGTAGTAAAAGATGCCAAAAAGTAATTGTTGATACCGTATTGAGGTGAAGGTTTTCATACAACGTGAAAAATTTCATATAAGAGCAGGAAACAATGGATAGTTCCGCGAGCAGGTTACGTTTTAGACAATGTAAATATTTGAACAGAGAAAATAAAGAGTTTTGTATGTATACATACACAAAAAAGGATAGTGGAATGAACCACCACTTACCTTAGATGATGGTTTCATGGTGAACACACAAAAATGCACAAGAACAGAGGGAAAAAAATTGAATATTTCAGGACTTGGTCCATCGTCAACAGGAAAAGTTTATGGGAGGAGGCTGGTATGGGAGACTGTCTCACAAAATGACTGTTAGTCAGGAATATGGTGGGGCTAAATTCAAACAGAGGACACAGAGAGGGGGACAGTAAATTGGAGATAGTACCTGAACAATGCAAAATATTGCAAAAAGTGCAGAAAAATACATTAAAATGTTCAAAACCTAAATTTGAGAAAGTAAAAGTAAACAAAATTGAAAAAAAATACAATAATAACAAAAATTAAAGAATCTATGTAGTTAAATATCACCTCTGGTATGTGGTGGTTTAATATAGACAGTGGCCATGGAGAGGATAGAGGGAAGGAAAAGTACTGACTGTGTATTATCTCAAATTGAGACCAGGAGGTTGCCTTGCGCCTAGTTTGTATTGGTAGGTAAATTCCCATCTTCTGGATTCAGAGGAGCTGCTGTTGTTTGGGAGGACTCTGATAGCACAGACCACGAAACAAGAATTAAAATTATCATTCTCATGGGAGATGTCATGGATAGCTACTGGATGTTTTGGATTCCGAGTAAAAACTGTCTGACGGTGGCCATTCATTCTAATGGCTAACGGATTGGTAGTCAAACCTATATAGGAAGTCAGGCAGTTTTTGCTGGTTAGCTGGTATATTACATGCGAGGTTTCACAGGTGGCATGTCCTGTGATAGGAAAGCTCTCTTCAATGATATGGCTAGTGAAAGTGGTGGAGGCATGGTGTATGTCACACATCTTGCAGCAGGGTCTATTGCATGGGAAAGATCCTTGGAGCTGTCTGATGAGGCGAGGAAGACTATGTTTGTGGACTAGGAGCTGGCTGAGGTTGGGAGGCCTGCTGAAACAAGTTCTGGGAGGGCCAGAGAGGATTTTTGGAAGAATGGATATCATTTCTGGGCAGGTTAATAGTTAATCATAATCCTGCCAAAGGATTCTATTGATGGATTCTAGGCCAGGGAAGTACTGGGTAACCAGGACTGGACTATGGTTGGTTTCTGGGGTTTTGGAGCAGTCAATAGGTTGAGCAAGTTGCAATGTGGCTCATGAAAGTTTCTTGTGAACCAAAGCTGGGGGATAGTTGCAGGATACCAATGCTTGTGAGATGTTGTTTGAATATTCCATAAGGGATTTCTCTTTGGAACATATACGACTGCCTCGAATGCCAGGACTGTAGGGCAGGGAATGTTTGGTATGATATGGAGGTACCGCTATGAGTTAGTGGGTTTGGTGTTGACTGAGGAGCTGAGGTGGCCATTGGAAAGGGACAGGTCCACATCCAAAGAATGTTGCCTGGGTGTGGGAGTAGGTCCATGTGAAGTTCAGCGAGTTATTAAAGGTATTTAGATTATCCAGAAAATTTAGAAAGGTGTTTTCTCCATGTGTCATAAAAATGTCATCTATGAACCTCAGCCAGAGGACGAGTTTGAGGGAACTTTCTCCAAAAACATCTGTTCCAAGCAGCCCACGAAGAGATTAGCATAAGAGGGGGCCATGCGAGTACCCATGGTAGTGCCACCTGTTTGGTGGTGGATACTGCCTTCAAACGAGTTGTTCTTAAGTATCAACTCAGCCAAGGAGGTGAGGAAAGATGTGGTGGGGCGGCTGTTCGGAGGGCGCTTATTCAGAAAATGTTACATGGCGCTAAGGCCATGGCAATGTGGAATGTATGTGTACAGTGGTGTGACATCAATGGTTACCAGGATGGAATTGGATGGAAATGGTATAAGCACAGTGGAAATACAGAAAAGGAAGTATTCTGAATCCTTGATGTGGCAAGGGAGCTGAGAGACTATGGGTTGTAGGTACCCGTCCACCAATGCAGAAATTCGTTCAGTAGGAGATCCATAAGCCGCAACAATAGGGCGTCCCAGACTGCCAGGCTTATGGATGGAGGTAAAGGGTTCTCCTCAAAATCCATGCACGCCTACCCTTTACCTCCTTCCGAAAATCCATAAACTTGAAACTTTGCCCAATGTTTCACAGTACTTGATCGATCACCTTAGCCACTTCTGTTTCTTTAACGAACGTTTTGTCCGGGCACTAGTTTTTTATTATTCTTGATAATTCCCCCAAACTGTTGTGGCCTTAACTGGAAAACATGATTTTTTGGTGGTATTGATTTGTCTGCAGCTACTGTAATTGCTGATATGAATTGCTTGTATGCCCAATACTTCTGCGGTGAATGGAGTTGTTCACTGTGTACAAGCTACATATTTCTTAAGTATGAAACGAGGATGGCAAGTTGCATGTTAAAAAACCAGACAGAGGCATTGACCGGGGATTTAGAGCGCTGACAGTTAGTAAAAAGTGCATAATGGCCAGGCAAAGTAGAGCACTGATCGGCCTTATCATTGGTCTACCATTTGCCCCTCCACTTAAGGACCATAGTGGGAGGTTCGGTTAAAAAACTCTGCACGGGATCCAAAAAGTGTCTTGTTGGGTCCAGTCTTCGTCATTCAGTCGCAACCAACAGCAGCCATGAAGAGAGATTGCAGACGTCAAGTCGCCCTCGGGCGGTTGGGGCAGGGGAGTGGCGCCACACATGAAGAAGATGCACAACCCCTAACAGGTTGGTTCTCCTGTAGGGTTGTACAGTTGGACATGGAAAGCCATTGTTGACTCACAGATCGGGAGCTAGGGTCCACCACATTGTCTATACCTGGGGGTAACTTGGCTTGATAATTACCAGTCAGACGCGCTTGCTGTTCCCAAAGTAGATGTCATACTCATGCAGTTATAATATCTTCAACTCTTTGTCAATATAAGTATCGTTAGCAAGTAGCACCTTATATTGTGATCAGTAAGCCCCGGATTTTTAGGTTCTAAAAAACCAAATTTAGGTTTATTCAACTCACGTTTTAGGCTTTTATAGGTTTTTAAAATTCTGATTTAGGAACTTACACGTTTTTAAGGGAAATAAAATTTAAAATATGCAATATATACTGCCATAGTGTTAAAAATATTGTTGACTTTACAATACAATGTCAAGTACTCCTTAAAAACTTCCAACATGTCATTGGTCTATCACATTAAAATATGTAAAATAAACCACTATTATGTTCAAAATACTTTGTCTGTATTGTGTATGGTAAACAACTCATTTAAAACTTGTAATATGACACTGAACAATGAAATATTTTGACAGATTTTCTAGAGTAATCCTCCTCTTTTTTCTTGAATGCGGAAAAACTACGCTTTACGTCACATGTGGTCAGAGGTGTGAACTTTGTATCAGCGATTTCCTTAGGATTCCAAGGCAATATTCTTGTTTCTTTAGACCACAGAGGACATGGCCTATGTGTTCCATCCTCTTGAAATCTGAACTGCGGGTTAAAACAGACTCCTGCTTCTTAGCTATAGACACCCCAACTGGTCCAGGAGCCACTTTGGCACTCACTTCTTGGGTGATTTGAAGTTCTTTCGTCAACGGTAGAGTACCTCCTTCCAAATTCTTGATTGAAAATTCTGGGTTGTAAAAATTTGCCTTTATATATTTCAACTTCTGTACAGCTGGTACTGAGTGCAACACTTTCTTTGCATTTACTATAGCAATAGCTTCGCTTTCATCTAATGATTCGATGACCTCCGTGATGCTCTCATAGTTTTCTGCATAATATACTGCGGCTGAGAGCCAGGTCCCACATCGTGTCACTACTGGCTCAGGAAGGAGGGGTATCGATGAAAGTAACTACTCAGCTTGGCGCTTTCAGGAATATTTTCTTCACTGAAGGAATTATCTCTTTAACTACAGGGTGCTGTTCCCGAATTTTTTCAGCTACCTGGTGCAGCCCATGAGCTAGACAGGTGACATGGACCATTCGAAGATGGAATGCCTTCAAACGCTCCCCTGCTTTTATCATATAAGCTGCACTGTCTGTCACCAAAGACAATTTATCCTCGTGTTCTGGACCTGGCCACAAGAGTTTTGATGCATCCCTTACAGCAATTACCACAGTAGACTGGTTAGTCATTGGAGGTTCTCTGCACATAATGACTTGGGGTATACTACGTCCCTCACATGCGAGCTTGCCCACAACAACGCTATATATCTGCCGCAGGCATCTGACGTCTCATCTACACTTAACCAGATGAAGTGATCGGCAATGTCCACTAGTTCTTCAATGGTTTTCACTTGCAGATGAGGCAAGTAATTCTTTCTTAAAGTGAATTCATCTCATATTTTTCTGTTGCAAAATTCTTCCAAAATGGTTTTCAGGATTGCATTCTGGACTGTTGAAACTGGTATATTAGCAGCAGTGAGAACTTCACACAGACGCAGGTGAAACGAGACTTCTGCACCCAGCTTTGAACTTGTATTGAAACTCTGCTTCTGTTTGGAAGCGTTTCTCCTGGTAACATTTGCCAAATGAGTTGCTGAATTCTGATACTGTAGTACAGTGGGATCATTTTTCTGCAGTCACTTATATAGAAATCAAAAATAAAAATAGTCCACCTGAATATAACACCCCAGATAATAGCCAGTTAATATTATGAAATTTCATCCAGCAGTCTAGACTCTGTCACTTTACGTTACTTTAGAAATGAAAACAAATAAAATCTAATTTATTTTTTAAAATTATAAAAGATATATGTATATAAAACAAATTAAACTTACTGGTTTCACACATGCTTGAGAATATATAATTTTCTCTCATCTTTAGAAAAGTTCTTATTCATTCCTAACCACTCTCGCAGGTGACTACTTCTTGTGGATTTCTTTTTAGGCATTATTGCTTTTAATTAAGGAAATAAACTTATGTAGGCCTACACAATATTTTAATTTCCGTGTTATCACTGAACGATGACAGTATACAACTGTTAAATTCTCAGAAAGGGTTTGCGTTCCTGAGATTGTTAATGTTTAACGTGCTATATTTAAAACTTGCTTTGTTGATTTGTTTCTACTGAATGTAAACCTTTGTAATAATGTGAAGTTGCCACACCGTATTGTTACAGCTTTTCTCAATGTTACTGTCAACAATTAGGTTAAAACACATCATTTAATATTGTGGTGAATAGTTATTCCAATTTTAAAACAAATTCTTCCGTTTTATACGTAAACATAGTTCGTTTACCCTCCAAGTTCGACTTTACCCCTCGGACTATGTTAGGGATCATTCCCATACTGCTCACATTTACTGTGTATTAAATCTTAGGATTCACATAATAATAGATATAGCTGGTGATGGTGACTGGCCGGATCGCCATGTAACATTAACTTGGATCGATGTAGAAGAAGAAAATGAAATTTTTGAGAAGGAAGGGGGAAAAGGAAGCAGCTACACGTAACCTGTCCATAAGGCACTGTTCCCGCATTTACCTGGAAGGGAAAAGGAAAACCACGGAATACCACGTCAGAACAGCTGATGGTTGGGTTCGAACCCATGGCATCTTCCACAGACCGTAGCCCTGAGCTAATCCGGTTGGACATTTGTTTAAGTAAAAAAATTACAGTCGAACTGGATCAGTACATCAAATTAGGTCATTTTAGGTTCTAAAAACCGAATTAGGTCATTTTAGGTCATAACATAAAAATTAGGTTATTTTAGGTCCTATTAAATTTATGAATATTATTAGTTTATACAGTAGACGTAAGAGAAAGTTAAAATTTCGAGGATATTAGGTTGGGAACAAAATAGGTTCGAACCTAAGAATCCGGGGCTTAGTGATCAGCCTTCGTCATTAGAAGGGATGGGAGCAAGGAATGGGAAGGAATTCAGCCATCACCTTTCTAAAGGAAACATCCTGGCATTTGTCTGAAGGGATCTGGGGAATCCATGGAAACTCAAATCTGGATCCCCGGACAGGGATTCGAACCGGCGTCCTCCAGAATAAGAGTCCAGAATGTTCCTTCTCACCAACCACGATTGGTGCTTCCACTGAGATTTTATTAATTTCCTCTAGTGTGTAAATAACAATAGACTTTTCTCTAGAAACCTCGAGTGGTGAACTCACTTTAGCAAAGTATTTCATTGGGTTCATACATTATTTCAGATGTTTACAGTGAGCCTCTATTACCAAACAATATTTAACATTACCAACAACTAAATGATGTAATACATGATGGGTAAGCGGAACGGGGGTTCTAATTAATGCCGGCCATACAGATTTTGGTTTTCCATGGTTTCGTGAAATCACTCCATGTTAATGCCAGAATGGTTCCTTCAAAAAGACATGACTGAATTCCCTTTCATTCCATGTCTCCTGTTCTTCCCTGCCTCTATTGACCTTGATGTCCATGAAGCATAAAGCCAGAAGCAAAATATACAAAAAGTAAAGAACAGTACTGACATTGCCAATAGAAAGAAATTAACATAGGTTGGTGTCAAGCAAATGTTGGCAGGCTAGTTCCATCTGCATAATTCAGAAGGATAGGTGGTTTCTGGAAGGCACTTGACCAAGTTGACTTGGATTGTTGTAGTTGTAGGAACTTGCATGAGTAGTCACTGGATGGTTTAAGTTACTGGTGTAAATTATCGGCATGTAATTATTCATCCTGATGGACAGCTGGTTGATTGTGAAGCCTACATATGGAAAGCAAGATGATACGAGGGCAGATCGGAAAGTAACTCACAATAATTTTGCGGAATTGAAACTGTTACCGGCCGCCCGGAGCGTGGCGATTCACTAAGGTTCACACGGCCCTCTTGGAAGAATGCACACCACTGGGAGACATTGCTACGATCCAGACAGTCATCCCCATACACGCCACACATGTACCTGTGAATTTCACTCGGTGAATGCCCTTTGACCCACACATATCGAACTACATTTCGCTGTTCTTCATACGTGGACGATAGTAACATGCACCCCATGTTTGTTTCATAGTTCACGCATCTCTCACTAGAGCTGCACATGAAAACAAGATACCCTCTATAGTGCAAACTTCAAACTATATCGTCGTGAAATTTCAACATTCCAGCTGCAATACCAGGGGAGAAAAAAATTATTGTGTGTTACTTTCCGATCTGCCCTCGTACGTGAGGTTTGTTATGAAGTAGATAGCTACCCCAATAGTTTGGAAGGTTCCTGCCATGGTAGGACTGTAGAAGGCAGTTGTGGTTGGGTGAACGTTATGAGCTTCTCAGCAAGGTCTGTGATGGGGAACGGTCTGGAAAAGTCGAGAGGCAAATATTTATTGACTAAAAAGTTCTTGAGATTGGCTTATTTGTTTACATAAGTGTCAGGAGAAATGGGAATGATACTGGAGAGAACGCTGTGTATATCAAGGAGAGAATGTTGGACATTTTGTTAATAGATTTGAGAGGAGAAGAAACTGGGTGATAAATATGGGACTCAATGTGAGGGTCTGGTCATAGCATGAGAGATCCTCAAATGACGTCATAATACTGTGGTAGTCAATCACAAGACATATTATTTTCAAGCAGCAACTCAGTTGTAATACACCCTGGACCATTATTTTCAAGTAGGAATTGGTTGTAATAGGGCCATTCCACGTCAACTCAACACATCTACTAAACCCCATCATCTGAAATTTGAAACAAGTATACAATTCATATAGACTTGCAGAAAAACAGCATATTCACAAATTTTTTAATTACATTTATATAATGTTTTCAAAAATTAGCCGAAAAAAAACTGCAAATGAACATTTTTAATTTGCTGTAGGAGCTCTCCTAATTTAGCTAGAGCCCTGGGAGAGACATCATTTTAGAGCATTTTCCATCTTCCTTAATGTGGAATAACATACTATTGGTTAACACATTTCTTTGTTGGCAAAATCTAATAATAGAAAAATTTATTTTCAATTTTTCAAAAAGTATGTATTTTAAAATTAATTCCATTTATAGTTAGTTTTTCTGTAAATCACCTGGCAAACTATAAATGTGGGATAGTATGCCTAATGGTTTCATTGTTAGAATAATTTAGAAATCAAGCTTGTGTTTCATTAATTCCCTGTATTCCACTGAATAATTCAAGAAGGCTAATGTTTACACTTCTGTGAAAACAATACGAGCACTAACCTGAATAAAGAGTAAAATAATCAGTTCAAAGTAAAAGTAGTATGACATGTTTATAATATTTAATTAAAATCCAATGGAGTGCATGCTCCGGTGGCAATTTCCCTACACACCCATATCCCCCTTTTCTGCACCCACATACATTTGCCCTTTACAAATTTTAACTTTAAACTCTTTCAACGTTTTTGGCAAATTATTTGTCATTTCTCTTGGTAACTTATTCCAATCCCTGACACCCTTGCCTACAAAAGAGAATCTTCCTACACCCTTGTGCCTGAAATCGAGTGCCAGCTTGTGGTCATGGTCATCTTTTCCCTTCCATACACTACTTTTCATACCTACACCAATATCTTTCCATGCCTGATCACCAATATACGCCTTGTACACTCCCATTACCCTCTTCACCCTCCTCCTGTCTAGCATGAATCCCATTCCAGCTCTTTTATCATATCTGTTACTGATTGCATTCTGCGATAATTTCCAGAAACAAATATAGCAGCCCTTTTTTTGCACCCACTCCAACTCCTGTATTTGATACACAAAATGAGGGTCCCATACTACACTACCATATTCGAGCAATGGTCTGACCAATGTTTTGTAACCCAATTCCTTTACTTCTCTCGTACATCTCCTCATCACTCTCTCCAACAAGTGCAGAATTTTGAAACCTTTTCCTACCACCTGTCCAATGTGTCCTGCTCAGTTAAGCTTGTTATCAAATGTAACACCAAGATAGCAACCCAACTTTGCATCCCCTCCCCCACCCCCCAACTCCCGTATCTAATACTCAAATTGTGGGTCCCATACTACACTATCATATTCAAGCAATGGTCTGACCCAATTCCTTTACTTCTCTAGTACATCCCCTCATCACTCTCTCCAACAAGTGCAGAGTTTTGAAAGCTTTCCCTACTATCTGTCCAATGTGTCTTGCCCAGTTAAGCTTGTTATCAAAAGTAATGCCAAGATATTTACATTTCAAGTCTTCAACAAGCAATTCTTTCCCCACTTTATAATCATAATCAACCTTTAGTTTTTTTTATTTATGTATCTAATAAGCAGACTCTTTTTTGCATTTTTCTTCATCCCATGTTTACCAACCCAACTAGATATCCTGTCCAGATCATCCTGCAGCTGTTTACAGTTGTCTACTGTTTTGATCCTTTTATATTGCACTGCAAACAAACCAATTTCTGATAGTAAACAATCAACACCATTATTCATCAGAATAAAGATTATCAATGGTCCCAATACGCTATCCTGTGGCATTCCCATTTTAACTTCCACTTCTTTTGATATTGCATTCCTACCCTAAGTTCCTGTTTTCTACCTTTTAAAAATTCTTCTACCCAACAAATTACTTTCTCATCCTCTCCAATACTTTTTACCTTATTTATTACCATTTTATGGCTCACTCTGACAGTCAAAAGCCTTTAAAAGATTTAGTGCTACACTATCAAATTGGCCTCCCTTGTCCATTTCATCTGAAATATCTTGCATATATCCCACCAACTGAGATTTGCATGATTATCCTTGCCTAAAGCCATGTAGCCTACTTGAAAACTACTTGTACTTCTCACATATATTTCTTATGTCGTTGCATATCAATATCTCCATTATTTACCTACCACTGATTGGCCTATAATTTTCAACTCTATTTCTCACCCCTCCTTTATTTACCAGAATTACTATCACACTTTTCCAGTCCTCTAGTAAGCAGTAAGTATCCAGACTCAATTTAAATAATATAAAGTACAATATCACATCTGGCTATCTTTAAGATATCTGTAGTAATATTATCTACACCAGCCCCTTTATGTTTTTTCAGTTTTCTTATTTCCTTCATGATATCCTCAGGATGAATCTCAAATTTTTTGGTTCTGCTCATTTCTAATTGTGTTGTTAAGCTCATTCTCCGAATTAGACCCTTCTGTTTCTGATTAATTGTCCCTCATGATCTCACTAAACCAGTTACTTAAAATCTCTGCCTTTTTCAAATCCTCAGTAACTTCTTCCATCCTTATCTATAAGCGCCTCAACAACGTCTTTTCCCCACAGTTTTCTAGCATAGGCACAGAAATTTCTAGATGCATTAGTCAATGGTCCCCCTGCACTGGCAATACTCTTCATAAACCAATCTTTGGCCACTTTCTTTGCTATTATTAAGTCCTTGTTTAGTTGTTTTAAATATTCCCTATTACCCTGCTGTCTCTTAACTTTGTCATTTTCTCTCCTTACCAACCTCTTTAACCTCCTAATTATAGCACTCATGTTCTCTACTTCTCTTTATTTTCTGTTTTGGAATAAATTTTTCTTCATCCTTTATTATCTCTTTGAACTCTTCCCACTTTGACTCTACTGTACTTGTGCCTTTCTTCCATTTGCTGAAACGTTCACTGAAATACCTCTTCAAACTCAAAATCGGTGCCTTTTTATAATTGTTCCTCCCCCCCCCCCTTTCAATTTTGGCTGCTGGTTCACTGAATCCTCTAATATCCATCAGATCTGTGTCATTATTACTTATCCCTTCAGTTACTTGTCATCCACAAGGTTATCATTGGGCTTTTTTAGGAATCTATTCAAAATATTTCGTCCTCTAGTGTTCTGCCCTACGACTTGTGCAAATCCTCCTTTCCTTATTAGGGTATTTGCAAATCTCTGTTCCCTTGTGTTATTAATCTTATTTCCTACCCAGTTTACACCTGGTAAATTTAAATTCCCACCAATAATGACCATTCTATCCTCAACTCTGAAATATGAGTATGAATTTAATTTCTCCCCAAGAGAATCATCTACATATGTTGTTATTCCACAGTAGTAAGTAGCCAACACCCTGTTTTTTTTCTTTTTTATTGCCCCAGAAATCTACCCCAAGTAACTCATGGTCATGATCTATGAAGACCAGTGAACTGTGGTAGTTTTTGTTAACTCCTCCACCAATTGCTCCTCTATCTCTGCAATACACTCTGTAACCATCAGGAAAAATCTCACTGTCTATTACTTTTTCTTTCAACCAACTCACTACCTCAATTATTACTTGTGGTTCGTGAATCTCTACTAAATTAGCAAATTTGATTACTTTGTTCATTATACTTCTACAGTTCACCAGTAACAACATTATTAATGGCGTTATATTTTCAGCATTTACCTCCTCCTTCCCAGTTCTACCTCAGTTAGTTATTGTTTCAGTAAATTAATCTATTTCTTTAACATCTGTGATATTTCCCACTGCGGATCTACAATCAGTATCTTTGATCATCTGTTTCCATCCCTTCACCAGCAGCCCCTAACCTAAAAAAGGCACAGTCCTGACCCCACTGGAAATGGGTTCCCTTACTGCTTTTGCTAACAACTCAGAAAGTAACTCCTTGCCCCTTCTATTTAGGTGTAGGCCATGCCTAGTGAAACCCCACCTACCAATGGTATTCACAGGGACAACCCCCAAGACAGAACTAATGCCTTTCCCAAGTAGCACTTCCGTTTCCACATTTACACGTCTCACAGCATAGTTCAATTATGGCCAGGTCATGGTGACTTAGGACCTGCATCAGTTCCACCCAGGTATGCTGCTCCCCCTTCACCACCTCCTATACTATAATTCCCATTTCTATCAATACAATTCCCCGCACCTCCCATTATCACTACTCTATTGTCTTTGATGAAACTACTACAAAGTGAACCTATATCTTCTATTACCTGACCTAATGTTGCACTAGGTTTGAAAAAACTTGTGACCTAGTAATCTATTCCTAACTGACCCTGCAGAAGAGGACCTACACCTCTCCCTACTACCTAGCAACAGAACCCCTTTCTTTCCTATTCTTGCCTTGCACGCCCTTATTCCTAAAGACCTGCTGCATCTTACCTACTCCTACATCTACATGAGGCTCTTCTCCTTTTCCCTTCATTTAAAGCCTGAAAAAGCCAGATTTGTTTACTATACATTACTTGTAAATGGAACATAACTTCATTGAGTGGGAGTCACAGGATATATTTTTGTCATAACATCCACTGATACCCACAGAACATCAACATTTCTTGGAAATGAGAATGATGTAATTGTCCAGATAGATAAATAATCATTAGTTACTATACTTAATCATGTTCTTCATATATGACCCACCAGTTTCCTTCACAGACAACAGTGAAGTAGCCTGATATGTCTTCTCTTTTAGGTTAACTTGAGATTTTGGTACTTTCTTTTCCCAACCCTTCAAATCACATGAAAACTTTTTCATCAATAATGATGCAGTAGTTTTGGGAATGAATCCATGGTACTGCTGTATTCTTTGGATATTCAATGCTTCATCAAACTGACTTTTCAAGAATAAATCTGGGTTGATTAGGCAAATTTCACCTTTGTAATGTTTTCTACTGCTTACTAAAAAAATTTTGTGGGGTTTGAATTTTATTTTTAAAGGATCTTTGCACCAGCACGGCACAAGATCCCTTCCCATGTGCTGTGGCCAAAAATTGAAACTCTGTTTTCACTTTAAATCTTCCTCGGGAAAGCAGAGGTTCAATAAGTTTTATTTGAAAGTTTTTGAAATTAGAATGTCAGGAAAGATAAAAACTTTTAAATAAAATATAAACAGCAACTGTGTTGTGCTCTTCACTACATAGTTAAAATATTTAACTTTGTTTTCCTGTTTGAAATATGTTACAAAAGGATGGATCATCTCCAGATGCCCTGTCCAGTGGTAGCTCTGTGCTACATTTTATGGTGCTATGCTAAAATTCACAGGTGGCACCAAATTCTGATTCTTTGAGATTTTCTTCAGTTTAATTAAGGAATGCTACCTAAAATGTTATTAATATTGATTTATTGACTTTTATAAGCAAATTTAAAAAGCATGAGCAATTTAGGTGAATTTTTTAAAAGTGTTAGCTTATAAGTATTGCCTGCAGAATACAAATCTGTATGATATGTTTTAAACTCAGTATTGAACCCTTTCATCAAGTTAGTGCTCATATTTACTTTAATAGAAGTGTAAACATTAACATTCTTGTATTATCCTGTTGTATATCATGAAGTAATGAGTAACAAGTGGCAGTTTTAAATTATTTTAACAATGAATCTATAACTATCCCACATTCATATTTTGTAAGATGATTTACAATACTAACTATTCACATAATCAATTTTAAAATATCATCATCATCATCCTCAACAGTTTCCGGCCTCTGGCTGGGTCTGCATTATGCACAAGCCTCTCCATTTCCTTCTTTCTTCCCACCACCTCTCTGTCATCACCTTGTTCCAGTCCTCTCCTCTTTTCCGTACACCCTCCTCCACTCCTTTCAGCCATCCATCTCTTGGTCTTCCTCTGGGTCGTTTACCTTCCATCTTAATTTCATGGATCTTTCTCGGGATTCTCTGAGCCTCCATTCTCTTGATATGCCCATACCATCTCAGTCTGGTCCTCTCTACCCTTTCCTGTAGGGGTTCCTCTTTCATTGTGCGTCTAATCACTTCAATTTTAAAATATGAACTTATAAAAAAAAATTAAAGCTTTTTTTTAAAAAAAATTTGTCAACAAAATTAAATGTGTTTAGTATGTTTTATACCACATGAAAGGGCATGAAAAATGCTATAGAAAGACACCTCTCACAACACTCTAGCAAAGTTAGGAGAGCTTCCAGAGCAATTCAAAAATGTTCTGATGTGGTTTTTGAACAAATTTTTTAAAACTTTACATAGCTATAATTAAAAAACAAGTAGATATATCTCAACTACATTTGGTATTTTTTTCAAGTATACATGAATAGTACACCTGCGCCAAACTTCATGAAAATCTGAGGTGTTGAGATTAATTTTGTCTAAAAATTGTGTTAACTTGAGGAGGACTTACCCAATACACCCTGGACAAGCATGAAACCACTAAACGTACTTCGGAAAATATTTCTAGTGGTGTACTGTGTTTGACTACTAAAGTATTATCACGCCAATTCCTCGTGAAATCACATTCTCCAGTAATCCCAAGTTCACTGCAAATAATTTAATTTTACTGCGATGGAGCGCACACTCCAGTGGCACTTTCCCTGCATAATCATTCCCCCCCCCCCCTTTCCTGTGCCTAACTACTTTTGCCCTCAACAAATTTCAACTTTAAATTGTTTCACCTTTTTTGGTAAATTATTCATCAATTCCCTTGGTAACTTATTCGATTTGGATTTTACAGGAGGAAGCAGAAGAATGTTGATAAGATGGACAAGATATTGTGTGGAGGAAACATGGGGAGGCTGCAATTTGTATTGGTGATTGTAAAAATGAAAAGGAAGAGACTGACCAGTTATGAAATGGACTCAAAAAGTTTTTATACTTAGTACAGGAGATTTTGGATATTTATTCTCACAGCACTGACAGATTCTTGCAGGTTCTATTGTATGTGGAGAATAAAGGGGCCTGGATACGATCAAATTTGTTGGTCAAACATCACGTTTTCATCAAACAACACCGCAAACGCTCAAACCTTAGACCAAACAAGTTTGTCAAACTTGCCTTTAGTTTCGGTTTTCGTCTTGTCATGACATGACGCGTGCCGCAATAGAAAGTAAAGACAAAGCAGTTTTAGCGTTGACTCGGTGTGTTAAAAAAAAATAAACACAAAAAAAAAAACAATGTAAAAACTTTAATAATATAAGACAATAACCTGTATATCTTTGTCTTGATCATAAATCCGGAAAAGTATGGAAGCAGACGAATCTTTAAATTTGCAGTTAACGTGTTAACAACTAAAAGCGCATTGAAAATTACACACACTAAGAGTCTGTAATGTAAATAAAATACAAAAGTTCAAACACCACAACACTGACTTCACAAAACACCACAAGCCACAACATGTAAACAAACAAAACTGCTTACCAGAGACAATACTCATGACAATAACCATGGAGGAAGGAATTATATGGAGGAGAAGTGACGTTAAATCGGTGAAGCAAGCACTAAACTCTCCCGCATGGTGGCAGCACCGGCAGCGACCATATGGCGCTTCCCAACAATTAAGGTGTTCACATTGTGGTAGATGCAGTGATTATTTCATTTAGTATTGTGTATAAGTGTTTAAAAATGCCACTTTGTGTTGCGTACGGTTGCACAAATAGGCCAGACAGGAAAGAACCTGGAATATCATTTCATAAGTAAGTTGAATTGTAATTATCGTTGTTGAAGTGAGCGGAAGACACCGCAAACTTTGCAGCACGTCTATAAATATTTATTCATAGCTCTCAATGGGATGACTTTGTTCTCAAATTTTTCTTGGTGTAGTGTAGAAAATCAGCAAACTTGCTATTTTGCACATAATAGATTAGCATTATTTTTTAACAAGTGTTTAAAATGAGATTTAAAGGGGAGTGTTTTACTTCGCGATTCAGTGAATTTACTATTACGATTTCTTTCGTCACGTTGCTGATTATACTGACAATGGATGATGAAATTAACTGTTATGTGAGAAGCTGTGAGTTTTATTAATTTTTTAAATAGCTATTTCAGGCCATTGACTTAGGTTATTTTTAGAGCTTCATATAAGACTTGTTTCTGTTTGTAAATACGTCTATACCTATTTTTACCGATTTTGAAATCTTTCTCATCTATTTATGTCGAAACAGGTTCATGCAGAAATAAAAATGGGCTTCATAAATAAAGAAGTTATTGGCCTTTGAACAAAATCAATTTGGGGAATGTGTTTCTAATTTAGTCTCTTTTTTTTGTACAACATTCTCCCCCCCCCCCGTATCTAAATCTAACTGAGAGATAATTTTTTTACAATTGTCCTAATAAGTAGGGCTGTGAAATTAGACAACACATCTTGATCAAGAGAATGTTCATTAAGGTGACTGAATAAACATTTTATTTCTGGTACCAGCCTACAAAATGTCTGGGCTGCTCATCCCTAGAGTGGGTCCTCTTACTTTTTTTCTGGTCTAGGACACATTTCAGACTAACCACAAGTGGTAGTAATAAAACTGAAATATCCATTCTGCATGTCAACCATGTAATCATTGTGGCTTTGACGGAATTAATTTTTGGTCCAGCCTGCATCCAAACCTAAACCCCTCAATTTGGATTTTGTATATCCCCCAAACTAAGCAAGATATCGAAAACATTTATTCCTTATTATCGAGTTTTTTCGTCGTGTTACATAAGAATCCATCATTAAATTTGACTTTTGCGAAATTTTTCTTCTGCATTTCAACTCAAGACACCTCACTTTTGAGACAGTATATCTCGAGAACTAGGTGAAATATCGAAAAATTTTACTCTTTATTTTTTATTTGTCTCGTCTTTTTAAATAAAAATTCATCATAAAATTTGACTTTGAATAATTTTTTCTTCTGAATTTCAACCAAAACCATTTCACATTTGAGACAGAATATCTCGAAAACTAAGCAGGATATCAAAAAAATTTATTCTTCATTTTTAATTTGTCTCATCGAGTTACATAATAATCCATCACCAGATTGCGGCGTCACGTTTATCCTAGAGTCCCCTTGAGGTGTTTGTACATATTCCCCGTGTTTGTTGGGAAGCGGTCAAGCCCCCACCACTCCGGCCATGCCCCCCACTCCTCCGCCGGCCTGCTTCACTCCCATGCGTGGTAAAGGTCTCTTGCGTCGTCTCCATATTATTCCTTCCTCCATGACAATAACAGAGTTGGTGCATGCATGGAGGAAGGAAATATCCTTCCTCAATTTGCATGCCATGTTTTTAAGAAACCTACAAAAATGAAAACTACAAAATTTTTATTAATGTCCAATTTAAATTATGATCAATATACAAACCTAGAAATTTCACACTATCTACCTCTTGAATGGACTGGTCTGCAAATTTTATGTCTATGTCAGGTGTTATTCTGTGTGATGTACTGAATTGCATATACTGAGTTTTATCAAAGTTTAAAGACAAGCCATTAGCTGTAAACCATTTATTAATCAGTTCAAAGACATAATTTGAAATATATTCTGTAGATAAATCTGGAGTGTTTTTAATTCCTATGTTTGTGTCATCTGCAAATTGAACAAATTTTGAGTTTTTAGATGAAACACAGGGTAGATCATTTATATATATTAAAAACAATAGTGGCCCCAATATAGAACCCTGAGGTTATCCACATCTGATTAATTTCCACTCAGAAAACAGTGGACCTCTTAAGGCAGCCTTAAAATTCTCCATTGACACTTTCTGTTTTCTATTTAGAAGGTAAGAACTAAGCCATTTATTAATAATGCCATCTATACCATAATACTTAAGTTTCTGTATCAGAATTTTATGATCTACACAGTCAAATGCTTTAGATAAGTCACAAAAAAATTCCCACAGGAATTAATTTATCATTTATTCCTTCTAAAATATTGTCAGTGAATGCAAATATAGCTTGTTCTGTTGAATGACCCTTTTGAAAACCAAATTGTGATTTAGTTAGAATATTATTATTTATTGTACATTGCTTTCTCAAAAACTTTGGAGAAGGCTGTTAGTAATGAAATTGGTCGGTAATTCGATACGGTTGCCTTATCTCCCTTTTTATATAGTGGTTTAACTACAGCATACTTAAGCCTTTCTGGAAAAGTACCCTCAAGTAAAGATATATTAAATAGATAACATAGTATATTACTTAATTCTGTGGAGCACAATTTAATTAATCTGCTGGAAATTCCATCATAACCACTTGAGTATTTGCTCTTAAGGGATTTGATAATTTTTCTTATTTCTTCTGGAGTAGCTAATTTTATAGACATAGAGTTAAATTTTTCTTCGAAGCCTTTTTTGACAAAATCCATACTGTGTGTCACTGAGCTTTTAGCAGTCAACTTATCAGCAACAGATAAAAAATGTTTAATAAAATTATCAGCAATTGAGAAAATTAGATTCTACCGAATTTTATTTGACAAAAATATTATTACTTGTTTGATTACTCTTTCCTGTTTCCTTTTTTACAATGTCCCATATTGTTTTAATTTTATTTTCAGAATCATGAATTTTATGTTTGTAGTACATGATGTTGTTACCGCAAATACAGTTTGCGATTCAAATACACGTGTGTGCGTATGTCTACATAGTTTGATTCTGTAGCGGCAATTTAATGGAGATTGTGGTTAGGTCTAAATGCAGTTTGTACCAGAATGGTTTTGTTGTTCCATAAGGGACAAAGAATTTATTTTATACTGTTAGTAATTTCATGAGAACCAAGTTAGTGACAAGTCATGTATCGCGATGGATACTACTTCCACTTCCAGCTATTCCCAATTAAGCTTACGATGTATGGTAACAAGATAACTATTTTTATTCTGGTCTAGGCCGTATTTCAATCTAACCACAAGTGGTAGTAAAAAAACTGAAATATCCATTCTGCATGTCCACCATGTAATTCATTGTGGCTTGGCAGAATTAATTTTTAGTCCAGGCCGCATATCAACACAATCCCAGTACATCCCGAAAACTAAGCAAGATATCGAAAAATTTTATTCTTTATTTTCGATTTGTCTCGTCGTGTTACATAAGAATCGATCATTAAATTTGACTTTTGCGTAGTTTTTCTTCTGCATTTCAACTAACGACACCTCACTTTTGATACAGTATATCTCGAGAACTAGGCGAGATATCGAAAAAAAATTTTCTTTATTTTTTATTTGTCTCGTCTTTTTAAATAAGAATCCAACTTCAAATTTGACTTTGACCACTTTTTTTCTTCTGAATTTCAACCAAAAAACATTTCACGTTTGAGACAGAATATCTCGAAAACTAAGCATGATATCAAAAAACTTTATAATTCATTTTTTATTTGTCTCATCAAGTTACATAACAATCCAACACAAGATTGAGGCGTTACATTTATCCTAGAGTCCCCTTGAGGTTTCTGTACATATACCCCGTGTCTGTATGGGATCGGCCTAGCCCCCCACTCCTCCTCCGCCCGGCTTCACTTCAATGCGTGGTGAATGTCTCTTGCGTCGTTTCCATATATTTCCTTCCTCCATCCTTCTGTAGTCTTCTACCCTGCCCTCGAAGGAGACCAAAGATGGATGGCTGAAACGTTGGCTACACGAATCATGACGCGGCGTCACCGGGACAGCCAAGAATATACTAATTTTTTTTCTCTCATCTTATGAATTGGAACTTCTATAACAGATTTTCAGTCCTCTGGGGGAAAATATCAAGCTTCCAGACTGAAAGGTGAATAATAATTACAGGTATGATGCAATATCTATGCAACCATCTTTAACACATCTGTTGTAATATTATCTACAGCACTCGCTCAGTATAAAACTTTCGGAATTGAAGGAACTGCAAACGAGATCAGCTAGATTTGTTGGAAAATTATCAAAGGATGCAGCAATTAACAGAAACGATAAAAGAGGCTTACTGTATGGAAGGTATACGGTGGCGAAGAGGCTTAGATAACTACTGTGAAATATTAAGAGCAGTATGTTGTAGGGAAGAAAGGACAGAGGATATAAATTAACGGTTCATTATAGGCTTTGCGAGGTTTTCATTTGTAGGTAGGTGATCCAGAGTATTATATACTTGGACAAAATGTGCGGTGTTATGAAAGATGCGTAGTACTTGATTACTCAAGGAATAAGGACACGGCTTTTAAATCTTCCCCTAATTTAAAAGAGTTCTGAGCAATATAAGGCCAAATTGTTAGATGACTTGTACCAGGAAGATTGTAAAAAGTGTGATATTATGCTTAAGAGTCTGCTTGAAGAGATATATCGTTTTTAATATGCTTATTTATTCTTGCTTTAAGTTATGCATTGGAAGGATCCCGCTATCTGTTTAAGTTATTATAACGATATAACAGACAGAGCTTTCGAAAACAGAATGAAGGTTGTATTTACTGACAGTTTATTTTGGCTTTCTTCCTATTCTTGATGATACACCACCCTCCAGTTCGACGATATGTATGCCGTCTTAGATATCCACAAATTCGCTATGAGTTTGATTAAGGAATACCCTGAAGATCTCAGACATGTAATTTTTGATAGTCTATGTTCAACTCATTTCCACATCTATTAGGTGAAGAACTGGTCACTTGCAACTTACGGTGATTATTCTTTGTGGAAAGATTTTGGTGAGAGTTTTAAGACGTCGTGGTTGATATTTTATTTTACTCGAGTTCATACTACTTTTTTGGAATATATATTGTAAATTATGCAATTGTTGTGGAGTAAGAAAAGTGTAAGAGACAATTCAAAGTAACCTCGTATCATTTTGCATCTAAGCCAGGGGAGCGTACTCTCCATATCAATTAAATTAATAAACTAAACGACAAAGTATTTTGAATCTTTTGTTCTAATAGAAACAGTGGATCTAATGAACTATCTAGTATCGATCATCCGCATTTAAGTATGGAAAAAATGCAATGACTGTTCAATAATGTAAGATTAAGTTCAGAGATACTGTCCTCAGAGACCATATTTTGGACCAAGGTAGATAATGGAAATTACAAACAGCGAAATATTTAATAATTATACCACACCTTAGGTAACATACAGAGGTATACTGTAATTAAAATATACTATTTTTACTCAGTATAAGACATATATTATGCCCAACACTGCATTTGTAGCTAGGGGATTCAGGGATTGGAACTAGATAGGTAAGGTCGTAATGAACAACATAAGTCATACTGTTATGGATTTTGAAGTAAAGATATCTATGAATCGTAATTAGGTAACGGTTTTTTTTAAACTTTACTCCTCGTCGACATATAGGTCATTAGAGATGGGATAGGATGGGATTGTGGACAGGGACCGGGAAGGAATTCACCATGGCTTTTTGAAGGAAGCATCTGGGCATTCGCCTGGAGTGATTTCGGAAAACCATGGGAAACCCAAATCTGGACGTCCTGACGGGGATTCGAACTCGCGTCCTCCCTATTACGAGGCCAGAGCGTTACCACTCACCCACTACACTCGGTAGAGGTATATGAGAAAATTTCCACTAGGACATAATCCTCATCGCAGTTAATTATTAGCTAATGATACTAAATTGCGATTAGTTATATTTAGTTTTTGAAAAGGTGCTTTGAGAGAGTCAGTAATACTTGCTTTTATATGCAACGTATTACATTAAAAATTAAAACCCTAAGGAATATTCTGTATTTAGGCAAATGCTATTCTATCCATAGTAGGATTCAGGTAGTTTGTTTGGGATTCCGTTTTGATTTGATTTGATTTTTTTATTGATCCATTTAGTCAATGTATAGTACAGGTGTACATTTGACATTGGATAAGTCATTTTGATGATTAGATGTTACATATTACTATGAGATGATGGGACATATATACATAATTAATAATACAATGACAAAACAAGTGTACATGAAGAGAATTTAACAATAATTTGATGAAAACAAAAATTGAAGGAATCCTAAAACCCATTTTTTATGAGTCCATATATTCATTGATAGAGTAAAAACTGTGTCTCACTAGAAATGCCTTTAGTTTTCTTTTAAATGAGCTACAGGAAGCATTTTTTACTTCTTCTGGTATTTTATTATAGAGTGTTATTCCCGAATTTAAAATACTTTTTTGATATGTAGCAGTCCTGCAAAACGTTTTGTGGATGTCTGAACGTCCTCTGGTGAGGTAATTATGTACCATATCATTTTTTATTAGTTTATTGTTTCTTAGGAGGTACTCTCTTGTGAAAAGAACTATTTCATAGATGTACAGACATGGAACATTTAGAATGGCGAGGTTAATGAAATGTGTTCTACATGATTCTAGTCTTTTTAGACGACATATAGTTCTCACTGCTCTTTTTTGCATCCTAAATATATCAGTGCTTTGTGATGAGCTACCCCAGAAAATAATTCCATATTTGACCAGTGAGTGGAAGTGAGCGTAGTATACTTGCATTACTGTACTAATAGTAGTGGTGTCCCTAAGAATTCTTAGTCCATAGCACACTGTAGACAGTCTTTTAGCTAATTTGCTTATGTGAACATCCCATCTCATGTTATGTTGTACCCATAATCCCAAGAATTTGGTTTCCCCCGGACTGCAAAAATCTATGGCCTCTTCTTCACATTTGCTACGGGCTCCGCGCTGTCTTAATCCGGCCCTGCTTTTCTTACTTGGGATGTCTAATATAAGTGACTTCATTAAATATATATATTTTGACGTACAGTGGCGTAGCTAAGTCAACAAGGGCCCTGGTGCAAAAAATTTATTTTGGGTCCTCAGGCCAGATGGGCGACCTTTTTGTTTTGCTTTGTGTTGCTGGTAGGGGCCCCCTGATCTGAGTCTGAGTCCCTCGAGTTGTGCTTGGGGGCCCACTGAGCAGTGAGGGCCTCTTAGTGAGGGGACTCCCTGTGTCGCCAGGTTGCCATGAAGGCCCGTGGGCCTTCTGAACTGCGCTTGGGGCTCCCCAGAGGTGCCCTTTGGGGCCCCCTTGAGGTATGCTTGGGGGCCCCCTGAGCGTAGGGGCCCCGGTGCACTGCACCGCCTAGCCCCATAGTAGCTACGCGCCTGTTGACGTATAATTCGATAATACACTTGGTTTTGTAGGACACATTGGTATGGGATGAGATTACAAATTATTGCGTCAAATGGAAAAGGAGAGTGAGGAGTTCAAACTCTTGACATACACTTGCTTCAGTTTAGTGGCATAATAGAGGACTGATATAATGATATAAAACACTGAGTGCATGCAAAGGGGTGAAACTTAATTTGTTTGCGAAAGTACGCTGTTGTTAAGTGCAAAATAGGCAGCGCGTGAATAGAAAGTTGGGTAGGACTATGTGGCATATTTTGGGGATGAGGCCTGGATCGAATTTGTTTGAAGAATTAGGAGTAGAGTTAAGAAGGGAAGAAGTGGGCATAAGTGCAAATTAGCTTTTGATTTCAGGGATAACGGGGCGGAGAAGTTTTATATTGGGGAAGATGGTGGACAATTTACCAGAGTTTAGTTGAAACTACTGTATTAACATCGGGCACGAAGAAGATACGGATAGCATGAACCATCTCAGATGATAAGACTATTAATAATAACAATAAAGATTAATATTTATTTAAAATTCGGAACCGTTTGTTTTTTTTTTTGTATTTTAATATCGTTGATGCAGTGCTGCCAAAATTAGAAATTCTATTGACATTTCATAACAAAGCAGACACATAGTGTAATCTGTGTACGGTGTCGGGAAGTGTTTAGTTAATTAATCGTTTTTGTGGGTTGTCATGATCTGGAATGTTATGAATTTGACGTGTATTTTATTGTGAAATGTGTGGGTGTTGTTATCAATGAGGTGGCTAAACGTTTCATTTGTGTTGCTGACTGAAATTGTGGTGACGTGCCATCTGTTTACATTGACGAAAATAATGTAAAAGTTAATAGAATGTTTGTTGTATAGTTTAAATTATTTCTTTCTGTTCCTAATAAAAGTCAAGATAATTTGTTAGTAATTGTTCATTGATACGCACTTGCAATACAGACAGGCTACGATTTTCTATGAAATGTCATTCTACTGTGGAAATTTTTGACGACAGGCAACCGGTAAATTAATAATTTAGGGGACATTATTTCTTATGTATTTCCTTTCCTTAACAGACAACCTTCACATTAAAGGTTTTCTCATAGTCTAATGACATTAACATTAACAAGTATGTTGATCTAGCTTTACATTCCATTTAATTTCCCGGCTTAAGTATGTGTCCCTAATGGGAATTTCCATAACCCAACGCTTTCAGCTTTTGGTCATAATTTGAAGAGTATCTTTTTTGCTACATTAATCTGCTTTCAGCAAAATCCTAGTGTACCAACATACCCAAATGATTAATTGTGTTTTAAACTGTCAACATTTTGATTCACGCCCTTAAAATTAAGAAGATAGTATTAATGGTTTACTTATGCATTTTACATTTATGTTTTTGGTTTTTATAACTGTTTACAGTATCTATGTTATTGGAAGTATTTGCCACTGTTACATCAAATGTGACATGCTCACGGTTTAGTCATTTATGTTTCTGTTCATGAAACGGCGAATGTATTCTTGGGTTTGTTTAGAAGTTTTAGCGTTGTCTAGATCGCAGTACTATTACAACAGCTTTCTGCCACGCTAATGATAATACGATAACTTACTGTCACAGTAGCGTTTGACATCACACTATGCCATGAAAGATGTATGTAGTGTTCTGTGTTTGCACAGCTACAAATGCTGCTAGTAGCAGTTGCATAGATAATGGGCATCCTTGGGTGGTGACACACAGACCGCTCTAATTCCTTTAAAATTATAGCTAGTTGTATTAATTGGTATAGTTAATTCCTGTTTATTTCATGCTGTCTGCTAAAAAAGTGGGGTAATATCAAGATGGGGATACCGCTGCAGCCTCGCGTAGTAAACACACCCTTCACATGGTATATATGCCATCATTGTGACGTATGGTCCAGGCTGCATTACAACATAAACTGAAATGATGATTGACGGAATCATTTTTTATAAATATGAGTTTCGGTTGTAATGCCACCTGGACCAAAGTGAAATGTAACCATAACGAACGATATTGCATATATACAATTTTCAGATGATAGCTGTTACAGTGTTGGTAAGTGCAGACTGAATATGTCACAATGATGTCATATACACCACGTGATCTGTGTGTTTACTATACGAGGCTGCAGCGGTATCCCCATCTTGATATTACACAAAAAGTGATTTTGAAAATGTGAAAAATAAATTGTGTTTCATGATATAAAAATTGGGCAATATTTAATTGAAAATATTTACAGTACAGCTGTATAGTAATTTTTACTGTTTGTGATCCAGGCCTAGTGTTGTAAAAAAACGTTTTATTTTCTGGCTTGAAAAAAAACATGTTTTTTTTTCTGGAACACGTTTTTTTTTTCACAACTACTAAATCTGAAATTTGTAAGGCAGTTATCGTTTAAAATGACTGTTTTAGAGTTTATTCTAATTACTTATCTTAGTTCAAAATCTACTATATTTTTCTGGTTCAGTAGGAAAACAAATTACGAAAATATTGGCAAAATTGACTGAAATTTTCTTTATGAATGGGGATTTCCCGAAGAGACTAGGTTGTGCGAGAAGGAATCCCCATTCCCCATTGTTTGGATTGGTACTTGCTATTTGAAATAGTGCTGCCAGCCCTACAAAATTACCTACAGATCTTTTAAAAAAATTAGGAATTAAAAATTTATCCACGATTTTTTGCCTCTTTTTATTACTTATTGGGCTTTCCTTATATTCGTATACTTGTTAACTCAGAGTAGAGTGGTACTGACTCATTAAATTGTCAGTAAGGGAGCGTGCATAAACCACATAGCTCCATTTTGACCTCCTGTGAACCCCCACTCCTCCCCCACGTAGCCCTAAGTGGCTTTTGCCCCCCCCCCCCCCCCGCTTACGTAGCTTTCTTCCGTTTAGATTCCAGAAGACATTTTGTACTGTTTTCTTTTGTCAGACTATTGTAAATTACGTACGGATATAATTAACTGAGGGAAATAAATACTCACATGCTGTTGTGAGTTCAGTTCCTCATTTTAACTGTGAAAAAATGTTACGAAATGAAAGTTACGTGGCCTGGCTCGGAACCCCCCCCTCCCCCTCTCCCCACGTAGCCCAGCGTAGCCTTCCAGCTAACCCCTCCTCCCTCTGGACCAAGCCACGTAGTTTGTGCACGGTCCCTAATTATGAATCGTTTCCTAGCAACCATTGGTGTAAACAAATGATTGAAAAAAAGTAAAGCTACTATTTTGTATGATAATAGATTTTAATTCAAACTTAAAAGACCGTAATACAGAACTATCAGTGCAGTCTTTATGCACAGTGTGTACTTTGCTCAAAATCTTTTGCATAGAATACAAGAACAACCAGTAAAAGAAAATTTAACTATTTCTGAAGTTATGGATCAAGAGGAGACAGAAGAAGAGACAGAAAATTCCGACACCGATTGAACTAGTGTTGGTAGTGCTGATACTAGTGAATGTGGTACTGACATAGAGGATGAATAAAATTATGTTACCTGTATAGATACACTTATGAATCATTATTTGAGACATTATATGATTCAGTAAGACTTAAAACACACTTGTAAAATGGAAGTTCCTTAAATAAAACTATAATTTATCAAATATATTGTTTTCTGGGAAAAAAAAGTTAGAAAGAAAACAAGGGTGCTAGGTTTTTTTTCACAAAGCTGAAAAAAAATTTTTTTCAGTTTGCAACACAATCCAGGCCACATTTCACCATAATCACAACCATTTGTTTCAGTGGTATTCTGTAACTACATGTAGGGTGATAAAAAAATAAAGCTATTTTTTATGCTCTATTTGTGTTATTTCTTTAGGAGATTAATTAGGTTCTTCATAGAAAAACTGAGAGTAAGTAGTTTATTTAAGAGATAAGAAAACACATTCTATCAAAGTTATATAAGACTGGAGATTTTCTCAGCGTTGTAAATGAATAAAATTTTCTCGGGTAACCAGCAGAGTTGTTGGTATCATCTTGTGAAATTGAATCTATCCACTTAATTCTGTATCACGATACAAGAAATTAAATAATAATACTTAAAATAAAGGTTACGGGAAGGTTGAAAGCAGCATGGGCCACAAATAGTGAACATTTCGGGCAGAGCCAAGGAGATGTCCATGTGAATTGTGTGTTTATTTTGTTAGGAACAGAAAGCAGACATCACACCGAGAAACATATTTTTTTCTTTTGCGTGAACTGTCCATAAACAAAAGCAGCAGAAGTAATTTTTGTTGGCACTATTTAGCAGTGCGTAGTACAATTCGTGGCTAATGGACACTTCTGATTGGCCGTGACTCATTAATGGTAGTGTGTTATTTGCCTAACATTAATCATTTAACACCAAATAAGTTTTGTATAAACTACTATATTTAAAACACGCATGTTTTGTTTTGGTGTAAAATATTTCTTTTTTAAATTCATTTCTTTTATCTCGAAACTCTATTCATAACAGTTAATAAATGGAATCAATTTAGGTCGTAATACAGCCTGGACCACAGTGAAACATTACCATCACACAGGATATTGCGAACACCAAATTTCCATGTCGTATCTATCGCTATTACAATGGTCCGGGCTGTATTACAACATAAATTCAAACGATTATTGACAAAATCATATTTTACAAATATGCGATTCAGTCGTAATACAGCCTGGACCATAGTGAAACATAACCGTAGCACTCGGTATTGCGGATATCCAATTTTTAAACCATATCTATCGCTGTTACAGTGGTCCATGCTGCATTACACCCTAAACGCAAATGCTGATTGACAAAATCATATTTTATTTCGTATGCATGATTTTAATAACCATTTCAGCCACATGAGGAAATTCAGAAGAATGGAATAAAATTTAAATCGGTGGATGTTGGATTAACAGACTCGAGAATAGCCTCTACGACCTTTCTCATAAAATCGAGAGCGTTTCCAAGGCAATTTTATTACTCAGTAAATGATTAATAACTACAATAAGTGGATTAATGCATAAATTATGCATCCTATAAGCTACTGACTGCCATACATCACAACCAATCACAAGCAGCCATTTGCCACAAATTGTACTGCCCATCGCTAAATAGTGCCAACAGAATCTGCTGCTACTGCATTTGTTTATGGACAGTTCATGCAAAAGAAAAAAAATGTTTTTCAGTGTAATATCTGCTTTCTATTGCTAGCAAACTAAACTCACAAATCACATGGACATCTCCTTGGTTCTGCCCAAAGTTTCTGTGCAGCTATTTTTTGCATATTTTCATTTTAATATTACCAGATTTTTTTCTGTTAAATGTTTTTCTTTTTTTAATTTTTTTAGTTCACAGTTGCTACAATAAATGACTATTTTAAAAGGAAATAATGTAGTCAGTTTGTTCACACTTGAGAAAAACGCTGGGTTCTAGTGCAATCACTGGGACTAGCCAAGTAATTGTTGTTCTGGTCTGAAAACTGTTGCTCATGTTCATTTGGTGATACTATTTAATATAATGTTGGTTGAGCTGTAAAATATATAGATACCTCACAAACTTCACTCGAAAAGTGTGGTAACACTATACCGCGAGCGACTTGAAGAAGCCTTATATATATATAATGATTATGCACACGTTCTTTGAATGATATTACTTGGGAATATGTTGCTATCAAAAGTATAAATATGGAAAAAAATTACACACTAAAACAAAACAACTTTGAACTGTAAGCGGACATTTGTTGCCTCATTTACAAACACATATGCGACGTCCAACGATAATACATTGTCAAGAAACACATCTGGCTTGTTGTTATGTCAGAGGTAGTAATATTCTTTGGCATTTATTAAAGTAGGTTGCGGCAATATTAACGTAGCTTATATAATTACTTGTAACGTAGCTTATGTTTAGGTTGAAAGTGCAGCAATATCCTCTTTCAGCATTAGGTTGAAGGAATTTAGTTTTTATAGTTGAAATGCAGCATGTACCAAAATGGCATTTAGTTCTTGTTAAAGTATTATACCCTAGTAAATTTGGGTTTATTAAATATTTAAGTTATCATGATTTTCAAACAGAATCATTAGCGGCGTCTGTGGATAAGTTGTAATGCAGCCTGTACCAAAATGGACAGATGCTTCCTTTTGTAGCTTAAAGGACTTGAAATTTTGTTTTTATAATAAAGTTAAGTTGGTTTGGTTTTCATCGTTGTTGGTTATTGATGCATTTTGTTGCACGTAATATTAGTATTGCTGGAAGTCACATACGATAACAAATAGCGTCCTCTCATCGCTTAGTGTGTAATGTTAACAGCATTTTTTTATTATAATTTTTCGTAAACTTGGTACATTATGCACTATCTTGATGGGTGTAATAGAAACATATTACGCAATAATATACTCAAAGGAACGATACACATTGCTATATGCCTTATCCCAGCCACTCGCCGCATTACGTTATGGAGCTTTTCGAGTTAAATCTGTGAAGATGGATTTATCTTCCAGCTCTGAGAACTACATATATTAAATAATATCAACAAACAAATGTGTGCATTAGTTTTAAGACTAAAACAACAATTCCTTGACGTGTCCCAGTGATTGCGCTACCACCAAACCCTGTTTTGCATGCAGATCCTGTTAGTGACATTTGAAGTTGCACATACAAAATGTAAATCATGCACAGGAACAGAATGGTGCCATATATTGCTGTGGTGGAAAGTGTTTGTAGCATTATAGTATGTATAGCAGAATGTTGTAGTGGTGCTGCGATCTAGAAAAGTACCTAAGTTTTTATTTCATGTAGCAGTATTAGGGTAGATTGAAATACCTACAGCCTTGGCCATAATTACAACTGGCATCCATTGACAGTATTTTTTAAATTTTTCAATGATACTGTCGTGAATTCCATATGGCGAGCAACATTAAATCGCTACATGTAAACGGTACAAATCGTATCATGATTATCTTCCAACTTGTGGATTCATTATTTAACCTTCAAAGTGAAATTTATGATGATGTGTTAGTGTAGATCTTATGCCTGGAGATACTTGTGTATTAGAAGTGCTTTATTTCTTAAGCGAGATGAAAATATGAAGCTGATCTGTTTATGTAAATGGTAACATAACTGCAATGGGACAGAAATAAAAAAGCCTGAATGAAGTCAGTTTAAAAAATTAAATCTGAGGGGGGAAAAAACTAAACAGGATTACTGGAAATTGTGATACTGCCAGAATAACTTTCAACAACACGTGGTAATGACATACCAATTCTAGCTAGAAATACTTTCTAAAGTAGCTTGACATCACTGGAACTACTTTGGAAAGTAGTTCATGTGGAGTTATGCAGTTCCAGGATGTATTGTAGCCTAATTGCTAATTGAGAATAATATATCTTGCGATTGACTGCTGAAGTACAGGGTGTCCACAAATGAATATCGGGGTTTTAATGCTTTATAAGATTTATTACATTATCCTTACAGTTATAAATGATATGTCAAATGAAAGAGCAACTCAAACAGTTTTGTTCGTTGGCACTAGTGCGCATGTGCGTGAAATGTTTCCGCTGCGATCCGCTAGAATGCGGTAGTAGCAAAGATGGCGACTAGTGAAGAGAAAGCGTTTTGTGTTTTACAGTTTGCAAAGACTGAATCTGTAGTTACTGTGCAGCGTGCAGTCCGCATTAAGTTCGGGCGTGATCCTCCAAGTGACAATAACATCCGTAGATGGTATCATCAGTTTGAAGATACAGGCTGCCTTTGTACAGGGAAGAGCGCGGGACGACCAAGAGTTAGCGAAGAGACTGTTGAGTGAGTGAGAGAGTCGTTCACTCGTAGCCCAAAGAAATCTGTTCGGAAGGCTAGTCGCGAATTAGAAATTTCTAAGTCGACTGTTTGGAAAGTTTTAAGGAAACGCTTGCAACTACGTCCTTACCGTTTACAGTTGTTACAGGCTCTAAAGCCTGCAGACCATGGTTTATGTGCCAAATTCGCTAACGAAATGTTGTTACATGACGATGAAGATTTTCTACATCATGTTGTCTTCAGTGATGAATCGACCTTTCACCTCAGTGGACATGTTAACACTCATAATGTGCGGATCTGGGGCTCAGAAAATCCTCAAGAGATCGTACAAGTGCAACGAGACTCCCCTAAAATCAATGTTTTTTGTGCCGTATTCCGGCGGAAAGTTTACGGACCTTTCTTTTTTTATGAACCGACTGTAACTGGTACTTCTTACCTTGATACACTAGAGCAATGGCTCTTCCCTCAGTTGGAACAATATGAACCAGAGAACTTCATTTTCCAGCAAGTTGGTGCGCCATCTCACTGGCATAACGAAGTACGCGGTTGGTTGAACGTAACTGTACCCGACCGCTGGATTGGCCGCAAGGGGCCCAATGACAGAGCTTGCTATGCGTGGCCTCCACGTTCACCTGACCTAACGCCATGCGATTTCTACCTTTGGGGTTTCATCAAGGATCGTGTGTATGTGCCTCCGTTACCAGCCGACCTCCTTGAATTACGACAGAGGATTGAAGCAGCTGTTGCAACAGTTACTGAAGACACACTGCTCAACGTTTGGGAAGAACTCGGCTACAGACTTGATGTGTGCCGTGTGACAAATGGTGCCCACATAGAACACTTGTAAGCTTGTATATAAAACTGTTTGAGTTGCTCTTTCATTTGACATATCATTTATAACTGTAAGGATAATGTAATAAATCTTATAAAGCATTAAAACCCTGATATTCATTTGTGGACACCCTGTATTAACGCGCCATTGTCACATGCCAATAATAATTTTTCTAGGGCCATCATGATATCCAGTAGACCCAATTAAAGAATTGAACGGAATTTGCATAATATGAATATAAGAGCCAACTCTAAAATCACATTTACAAATGATATTTCTTACATGACGGTCTGATACCGTGCCATAAACATTTGTTCAAATCTTGTCATTTCAGAAAGCTACTTCATTTTTGTGAAGATACATTGGTCTGGTAGTAACAGTTTTTTATTTTTTTTTTAACACCAGCCAATGCATTTGGCACTTTAGGTGGCTATGTTGGTGGCTCTGCCACTTTCTCCAACTATCACAAAAAAGGTCTAGCCCATGGTAATTTGAATTAACTGCTTCAAAATGATGTCCTCACGTTTTGTGGAAAGGCTGCCACTAATTGTATTAAAAATGCCAAAATATGAGATAGTAACTGTGAACTTCAAAAATATCACTGATATTGAAAGTACAGGAATAATATCAACCTAAACTGTTTTGTTTTATCCTAGCATTTGCAGTTAGGTTGGAATGTGGCCTGCAAGAAAGATTTTTTTTTGTTGAATCCATAGGAATTTCCTTCTGCAGTGTCTGTCTTGAAGTTCCATATTTGTTTATAATGAAAGCAATTGTTTGCCTATATAAACTCAACTTGGTGGATTCAAAGCACTGCCAAATATATTTTGTGATTTTTTTTTACTTATGCCTAGTCGATGTTGCAGTCATTAGAAACGGGATGGAATTGGGGACAAGGAACAGGAATTCACCTGGAATGATTTGGGGAAACCATGGACAACCCAAATCTGGATGCCTGGAGGGAGATTTGAACCGGCATCCTCCCGAATGCGAGGCCAGAACATTAACTGCTGTGGTGCCTGAACTGGAAACTCGTGAGTGCCACAAGTTTCCCACACTGTAAACTCCTACCATGCTTCAACAACCACGGTAGGGCATGATGGTGGAAGGTTGTGTGTCTAGGAGAGTGGGGATCTTGGCTTCATCGCCCGGATCCTGAGGATGGAACAAACCTCTATTAAAAAAACCCTTAACCTCAGGGTTTGACACATGCCAAGGAGGTGAATGAGTGATAAAGGCAATCACTCCTTAGCGTGCAACCTTAGGGCCAGCTGTTGTATTAACCTGGGGGATAAGCTATGGAGGTATACCCCTGGACCTTTCCTCCTTACTCATGGGACTAAAATTTAATTCTACAACCAAACTAATTCCACTTCGGGTGGATCCCTAACCACCCACAATTCTAAGAAGCGGGTCATGATTGATAGCCCTCCCGCTTCTAAAAAAACAAAGTAATGAGAAAGCTTGTTCGATAGAGAACACTTTTGTTGTAATGCAGAGGATAGAGGGGACGTTTGAGAAGGTGTCCCCATTTTATATTAACAAAGGTTTAGAGGGACTAATTGGTACAATGAGTTCAATTTAGAAGTTGAGGAACGGGACGCTGCTGCTGGAAACATCCACCAGTAGACAGGTATCCCAGCTCCTTAACTGCGAGAAGTTCGACGAGTTCGCTGTTAAAAGCAAACTCCACAGAACCCTGAACTCTAGTAAAGGCATAGTCACCTGCCATGACATTATTGATTTAGGGACCTAGGAACTCGTTAAGGAGTGGGAAGACTAAAACGTGGTCGAGATGCATCAGATTACACTGAGGGTAAATGGCAGTCTTGAAAAGACTGCCACCTTTGTCCTGACGTTTGACACTCCAGTGTTGCCCAGATGTATTAAAGCAGGATACATTAATCTAAATGTATGCCCGTATGTTCTTCCAATGCCAGAGATTTGGACATACAATGGCGTCATACGGGAAACTCCATCTGTGGTAGATGCGGCAAGGAGCCCATGAGCCGGGTGTCAGTTGCATGATCCCACAGATGAGCATCAACTGCTCTGCGCATAATAGTTCGCAACTGGGAGTGCTCAGTTTAGTTCGCAGCTCCTTTGCGAACTGGGTTGCTCTTTTAGTTTGTTTGTTCATGTTTCAAATTCAGAGGAACAGATCGTTCGCTCACCTTGCTACCGCTATTGCATGCGCTATTTTGTTTGTTATGACAGTTTTATTAGGACATTACTTAATCATTTTTTGTCATTTCTAAATGGAATTTAATATGACCTTCTTAACAAAAGTTGTTACTTAACAATAGCCCTTTCAAATGACATTAGCATAATCAGTGGTCACCGATAAACCAAAGTGCTAATTGTCCTTTACACGAATGGATAAAATGGGTCATTCAACTGTTCTGTTTTTACATTTTTGTTTTACATGCATTAGTAGAATATTAATTTTTAAATGAATTTTTTATTATTTTGCAACACAGAACCTTTAACAAACAAATTCCTCCCTTTGTAAAATCTGTGAAGGCACATTATGATTTATCTATTGAATGATGTGATGTGCGTTTATCTAAATACCCCTTCAGAAATGTTATGTAATATCAAAATTGACAAAGTCAGACAAATGTTTGCTCGTGCATATGTCTTTGCTTCATTTTTGTTTTGTTGATTATTTTCACTTGGAAGCTGTTCTTTCTTTTGATATTTAATTAAATTAAACTAGTTATGGAAAGTGGTAGCTATAATGAAAGTGCATCAATTTCCAGTGAATTGGAAGTCATTGAGCGATTATTTTATTAGTGTAGGGGAGGATTATCCAAAATGCATTAAAATATTTTGACGATGATTGAAACTGATGAAGATACAAAAGTTAAAATCTCTTTGAATTTCGTGAGCCATTTTTTTACATATCTTTCACGAAGCTGTTAAACAACTGGAAGGTAATAACGTCACAATCTGAGATAAGTATTATATTATGTCAGCTTTAAAATTGGCACTAGAAAATATTAAAGAGACTGTTTCTTTGGTTAAGAAAGCATGAAAAAGTCCTTAGAAGCCAAATTCTCCACAGAAAGTGATAATATTAAAAATAATTTTCTAGAATTGGTTGATAAATTTCTGGAGTATCTTAATAAATAATTAGATTTTAATGAAAGCAATTGGTAAAATTCAAAAATTAAATTTAAAACATGAGATTTCATTTGATGATTGTGAGACAATATTAGAAATTCTAAATTAACAACAAAAAATGAGTATCAAAGTGAACAAACTTTACTCCGAAATAACAATATTACACAAAATCTAGGTAAAAGTAAGAGAAGTATTTTATTACAAGGTGTACAACTTTGCTTCCACCGTTTTTTCCTCAAAAATATGACCCTTTATTGACCAAAATGCTTACACAGATATTATTCAAAGCAATGTCCATCGCTGGCCACAACTTTTTCCCATCTTTCCGGCAGTGTGCGAATGCCGCGTCTAAAAAATTGTTCATCTTTGGAGGCGATACACGAAACAATCCACTCTTTGACATCTTCATAAGATCGGAAGTGTTGCTCAGCCAGGTCGTGGGCCATTGATTGGAACAAGTGATAATCAGAGGGAGCAACGTCTGGAGAATACGGCGGGTGGGGTAGGACATCCCATTTCAACATTTCCAGGTACGTTTTGACCACTCTTGCAACGTGGGGCCTAGCATTGTCGTGCAGCAAAAATCACCTTATCGTGTCTCTCGCTGTATTGCGGGCGTTTGTCTTTTAATGCTTGGCTCAAACGCATTAATTGCGTTCGATATCGATCACCTGTGATTGTTTCACTTGGTTTTAACAGCTCATGGTACACGACGCCGAGCTGGTCCCACCAAATGCAGAGCATGATCTTGGACCCATGAATGTTCGGTTTGGCCGTCGACGTGGAAGCATGCCCGGGATACCCCCATGATTTTTTGCGTTTAGGGTTATCGTAATGAACCCATTTTTCGTCCCTGGTCACAACGCGATGCAGAAAACCCTTCCGTTTTTGCCTCTGAAGCAACTGTTCACAAACACACAAACGCCTTTCAATGTCTCTCGGTTTCAACTCATATGGGACCCAAGTTCCTTCTTTCTGAATCATACCCATGGCTTTGAGACATTTTGAAATGGCTTGCTGTGTCACCCCCAATGATCGTGCCAGTTCTTCTTGAGTTTGACGCGAGTCTTCACTCAGCAATGCCTCCAATTCTGCATCCTCGAAAACTTTCTCTTTTCCGCCACTATGCCGGTCTTCCACGTTAAAGTCACCATTCCTAAAGCGTTGAAACCACTCGCGACACGTTCTCTCACTAATACAGTCCTCACCATAAGTACTGGAGAGCATTCGATGAGACTCAGCCGCAGTTTTCTTCATATTGAAACAAAAAAGCAGAGCCTCCCGCAAATGACGAGAATTCGGCTCGTACACTGACATTTTCAATTGAGAACAACGTTACGATGCACACACAAATCGACTAATGTTTGAATGAGGTTATGTTGACGAAGCTCACAGCTAACTGCCTGACGTCTGCGATATGTTTATCTCGACCGCTACTTACCACTGTAGCCAACTATTGAAAAACGGCGGAAGCAAAGTTGTACACCTTGTAATAAAATTGATCTTTTGATCGACATCGATGTAACAACTGAATGCAACAAAGCATATGACAATTTTACTGCAGACAAAAATTGTTGAAGCTGCAAGAAGTACAAAAAATATAGCTTGAAAAATAAAATAGTAAAAAACATACCTTTTGTCTTTTTCTACTGTTTCCCCTGCAAGGGCCTGGTACGCAAGTGCCAGGTATGGGTTTGGCGAACCCGCGATGCCCGAGCTGGAAACTTGTGAGCGCCGCAAGTTTCCAACACCGTTAACTCCTACCATGCTTCAACGACCACTGTAGGGCGTGGCGGTGGAACGTTGTGTGCCTAGGAGAATGGGGATCTTGGCTTCATCGCCCGGATCGCGAGGACGGAACAAACCTCTATATAAAAAAAACCTCAACCTCAAGGTCAGCCACGTGCCGAGGAGGTGAATGGGTGATGAGGGAAATCACTCGATAGCGTGCAACCTCAGGGGCACCTGCGCACCCCTGTTGTATAAGCACTTCTTTTTTACATGGTTTTTACTTGAGGGATCAAAATTCCTTCTCACAAAAAACCAAAGACCCCTGCAGCCCGGGTGTGTCGCAAGCAAATAAAAATACACCCAGTTCAAAAAAGCGGGCGAGGGTTGATAGCCCTCCTCCTGTACAAAATTACAGTAATGGCAAGGGTTTTCTTATAGATAACGGCTTTGTTATAATGACAAGGGTGGAGGGATCTTTTGAGAAGGTCTCTCCATTTTATGTAAACAAAGGTTTATAGGGTATTGCGGGTACCCTCAAATTGGTAAAAAAGCTGAGGAATGGGACACTGCTTTTGGAAACATCCACCCACAAGCAGGCTGTCCAACTCCTTAAGTGTGAGAAGCTCGGGGAGTTCGCAGTAAAGTGCGAACTCCATAAAACTCTAAATTCTAGTAAAGGTGTCATCACCTGCAGAGACCTCCTAGATTTAGAGACCGAGGAACTCCGTAAGGAGTGGTCTACGGAACGTGGTTGAGGTTCGTCAGATTAAACGAAGAGTTAACGGCAGTCTTGAGAAGACAGCCTCCTTCGTCCTGACGTTCGACACTCCGACGTTGCCCAAAAACATCAAGGCAGGATATTCGAACTTAAATATTTTCCCGTATGTACCGGACCCAATGCGCTGCTTTAAGTGCCAGTAGTTCGGTCATACGACGGCGACCTGCAAGGGTAACCCCACCTGTGGGAAAGGTGGCTCATGAGCCAGGCACGAGCTGCACGCTCCCACAGGTGTGTGTCAACTGCTCCGGGTCACATCCAGCCTGGAGCAGGGAGTGTCGATTGTATCTGGAAGAAAAAAAGATACAGTAGTTGAAAACTAAAGAGCGGATTTCGTATGGCGAAGCCAAGAAGCAGTATAAGGCTTTGGCTCCACCAGTCTTCACTACCAGCTTTGCGAAGACGTTATCAACTCCCGTCAGGAAAGAAAGTGTTGCTACCCATACGTCCGTTGCGGACATGGGCACAAGTCCAATGTGCTCATGTCAGTGCAGATGTGGTGCCACACCCATCAAGGTCATTACACCTAGGACCTCGGACGTCGGTAGCAACACTCTGACAACCTCGACCATATCGACAGCAGGTTCAGCAAGTCCACCAGCTAAGGCACAGCCATCCATTACAGTAGCTTCAGACGTGGGTGCCTCTGCAACAGCAGAAAGAGCACCCATTGCAGAAGCATTACCTGCAGCAGATATAGCAACGGTAACGCCATCTGCCAGTAGCGGATGGCAAACTGTGGAGAAAGTTCGGGGTCCGAAGTTTAAACACACGGACCCCACTATGTTCTTGAAGTCCCCTTCTACTTCCCCTCCCAGTTCCCCAACTGGCAGGGAGAAGGGGAGAAGGCCTCGGCGGAAGAAAAGTCCGCAAGACTCCGAGGCCTTAGAACAACAGTCGTCTTCAGACCTTGAAGACGATGTAATGCTGGTGGACGAACCTGGTTCCGTTCCTCAGCAGACACCGGTCACTGACCCACCCGACCCGGGGCGGGTGGTTTTAAATAGATAGGATGGCTCCCATACTTCAGTGGAATGTCAACAGCTTTCAGGCTCACAAAGAGGAAGTCCAACTCTTAGCACGGTCTAATCCATTGTGTCTCTGCTTACAGGAGACACATTTTAGACCATCGCACCAACCAGTGCTAAGAGGATATGACATATACTGAAAGGACGACACCGAGGGTGATTGAGCGAAGAGGGGAGTGGCTGTGTTTGTTCTAAACACTGTCCACTTCGAACCCATTGCTCTCACCTCTGATCTACAGGCAGTAGCAGTGAGGATACACGGTGGTATTAAAATAACCGTGTGCTCCATTTATCTACCACCAAATGCGTCCGTCGATTATGACGATCTTGTCGACTTATTACAGCAGCTCACTCGGCCATTCCTCCTCCTAGGAGACTTTAACGCACATAGTGCGTTGTGGGGCTCGAATGCCGATTGCTCCAGAGGCCGAGTGGTTGGTAGATTAATGGAGCAGGAGAACGTTTGTATCATGAATACAGGACAAATGACCCACTTCACCACTGCTTCCGGTTCGTCCTCTGCCATTGACCTTTCGTTGTGCTCTCCTTCAATCGCGGACTCCTCGCATTGGGAAGTGGATCCCGACCTCCATGGAAGTGACCACTTCCCTATTTGGATGCACATCGAGTGTGAGCGAGGGACCGAGTGGGGCGGTGTAACGGTTAGCGTTCTCGCCTCGCATTCGGGAGGACGGTGGTTCGAATCCCCTTCCGGGCATCCAGATTTGGGTTTTCCATGGTTTCCCCAAATCACTCCAGGCAAATGCTGGGATGCTTTCTTCAGAAAGGCCATGGCCGAATTCCTTCCCATTCCTTGCCCCCATCCTTGCCCCCATCCTTTCCCGTCTCTAAAGACCTCGATGTTAAAAAGAGACGTAAAACAGTTAAAAAAGTGAGCGAGGGGGAGGCAATAACCGACGAAAATGGAACGTCAGTAATGCAGATTGGCAGCTCTTCTGCCGATCCGTATTACTAGAGCCCTGTGAGACTATAAAGGAGAAGGTGAATCACTTCACACAAGTGATTCACCGTGCAGCTGACGTTTCCATGCCGAAGAGCTCGGGAACGCTGTGAAGGACGCCCGTCCCCTGGTGGAACGATGAATGTCGTTCCGCCATCCAGGGTCGCCGACGGGCGTTGCGTCGTTTTAGGTTGTGGCCAACATCTGACAACCTAGCAGTGTTCCGTATTGCCAGAGCTAAGGCGCGTTGAGTTATTAAGGAGTGCAAGAAGAGGTCATGGCAGAACTTTGTGAGCCATATAAATCGTTCCACACCTTTGTCGAAAGTATGGGAGTCCATTCGCCGTATATCTGGAAGGTACTCCCGCCCACCAGTATCTGGGTTACTGGATCACGGACGTATAATTACTGACGAACGAAGCATAGCACAGCTGATGGCGGAGAACTTTGCCGCCATCACTTTGTCTGCTAACTTTGACCCTCGGTTTCAGTGACGAAGAGTCGCTGCCGAGAGGCGCGTGCTGTGCTTCGATTCGTCGAATACAGAGCCCTACAACTGCCATTTACATCTCGGGAGCTGGAGTCAGCGTTAAACAGCGCAAACGATACTGCTTTAGGGCCTGATCTGATCCATTACCAGATGCTGAGGCATCTCAGTAAGAATGCTAAAAGGTACCTTCTAGATATTTTTAACGATATTTCGACCAGAGGACACTTCCCCGACTCATGGAAAGAAGCAACACTTATCCCTATTTTAAAGCCTGGTAAGAACAAATTGTTGCCAGGTAGCTATTGTAGTATCACCCTTACAAGCTGCGTGGGTAATACACTGGAGAGGATGGTCAATCGCCGCCTCGTCTGGTGTCTAGAATCCCAAAACCTTCTGAGCCGCTTTCAGTGTGGATTCAGGAAGTTCCGTTCCACCTTGGACAACCTGATCCTCCTGGAGGCGGCAATACAGGATGCGTTCATCCGCAGCCAACACCTTGTGGGTGTTTTTTTCGATCTTGAAAAGGCCTACGATACTAACTGGCGGCATGTTATTTTAAAACAGTTGCGTGAATGGGGTTTTAGGGGTAACCTGCCCTGTTTTTTAAAATCATTTTTATCTGGTCGTTGCTTCTGGTACCGAGTCGGTAGTGAAGTGTCTGATCTTTTTATTCAGGAAAACGGTGTCCCTCAGGGGTCAGTTTTAAGCGTTACACTTTTTGCCATTGCTATGAATAGCATTGCAACCATTATAAGGAGTCCCCTATGGTACTACTTATATGTGGACGACTTTTTAATTTTTATTGCATCGTCCAGCCTGAGAAGTGCTGAGTGGCAGTTGCAGCTCGCGTTGAATAGGCTGGACGAATGGTCAGTGCACACCGGTTTTCGTTTCTCTGCTGAGAAAACCCGGTGTGTACTTTTTACTCGCAGCAGAAGCCTTTTACCAGAGCCTCACCTTACCCTGAGGAACACCGTTTTAAGTTTTAGTGGTACTGTTCGATTTCTGGGCCTCATTTTTGACACAAGGCTCAACTGGCTTGCGCATCTAAAAGATGTGAGAGCCAGGGCCTTCAAAGCTCGTAATCTTTTAAAATGTCTGTGTGGCAGGTCATGGGGTGCTGACCGCTCCTGCCTGCTACAATTTTACAGAGCCTTTGTATGGTCACGGTTAGAATACGGCTGTATCGTCTATGGTTCGGCACGGGACAGCTATCTGCGTATATTGGATAGTGTCCACCATGCTGGAATTCGGCTCGCCACAGGTGCATATCGCACCAGCCCTATTGTCAGCATTTGTGCTGACTCGAGCGAGCCGCCGCTTACCATCCGCCGGCGACTCCTCATGGTGCGACACTACCTGCACGTTGCCATAACACCTGGCAGTCCCGTGTACGACATAGTTCTACATCCCAACTATGAGCGGCTCTATAATAACCAGCATAGAGCAACCAAACCGTTCAGCTACCGTACAAAGGCTATTTTAGAACAATACAGATTCGAGCTTCCCTCTTTTTATCACCAGGGTTGGAGAAAATCTCCTCCCTGGCTTTTCAAGAGGCTCAGAACAATTTTAGACCTATCTTGGTATAATGAACTGTGTACTGCTGACAGTGTTTTTAATAATATTTTTAGAGACATTTTAAATCAGCATCACACCACTACCCCAGTGTATACGGATGGGTCTAAGCAGGCTAACGGAGTTGGCTGCTCCGTAGTGTTCCCTCGAGCGACTTACACATATAAACTTGACGGCAGATGCAGCGTTTTTACTGCCGAGTGCTACGCCGTGCTAAAGTCGCTCCAGCATATGAAAGTAAATCGTGATAAGTGTTTCATCATTTAGCTGTGATTCCCTCAGCTGTATTCAGGCCATAGGAAATATGTATCCAGCAGATCGTCTAGTCCAGGACATCCAGGATGACCTCCTTTCCCTCCAATCTCGTGGAAAGGAGGTATTATTTTGCTGGGTACCCGGCCATGTGGAAATCAGAGGGAACGAGGCAGCTGATGAAGCTGCCAAGTTAGCCTGCGACAAGGTCAGAACCGACTTTGATCCGGTCCCAAAGTCAGACCTTGCCTCAGCGGTGAAGAGATTTGTTTTTGAAGTTTGGCAGAGGCAGTGGCTGGAAGTTGAGCATAATAAGCTCCGGCAGGTCAAACCGACCGTTCAGCCGTGGAGCAGCTCCTTCCAGCGGGCGAGGAGGGATGAGGTCCTCCTTACTCGCCTCCGGATAGGGCACTGTCCTCTAACTCATAGTTTCCTTCTCCGCTGGGAGGACCCACCGGAATGTGATGCTTGTGGCGTACCTTTGACAGTACGCCACATTTTAACTGAATGTGTACTGTTTTTAGATTTAAGGGCAGACGTTGGCTTAGCCAATGATCTGTCCCTTATTTTAAACGATGACGGTGACAACGTGGCTAAGGTTTTAAAGTTTTGTTGCTTGGCTGGTCTTGTCCCAAAAATTTTGGGCAGATCGGCCTAGGTTTTAGATTGGATTGATGGCCATTTACAACCACCAAACCAAGTACTGTTTTTACTTGTGACACTGCTTATATGGCTGGCCCTTTTACAGCCAGCCAGCTAACCTGTTTTTTAAAGTGGTTGGACCTTTTACAGCCAACCAGTTAATGTATGTTTTTTTATATTTTATTGCCTAGTCTCAGTTTTATATCTTATGTTGCCGTCTGTGTGGCCGATCTCTTTACAGTCGGCCACGCAGACTGTATTTTAGTTAGTATGTTAGTATTTTATTGTGCTGTCTCTGTGACCGACCCCTTTACAGTCGGCCACACAGACGGCAATTTTGCCACGTTGTCACGCCTGGTTTTAGTTAGGGCGCTAATGACCTCGTCGTCGACGCGCCCTAAAACCCAAATAACAACAACAACAACAACATCTACTGTTTCATAAAATATTATATTTTTGGAGTGTGCTATATTTTTATAGCTTATTCTAAAGAAACACTATAATCAACCGAAAAAATGTTGGTAACCCTAGCAGTGAATGGTGATGAACTAACTAGTAGACTTGCTCATAATAGTTCGGGACCGGGAGCGCTCAGGTTAGTTCACAGCTCCTTAGCAAACTAGGTTATACCATAATCAACTGAAAAAAATTTGGTAACCCTAGCAGTGCATGGTGATGAACTAACTAGTAGACTTGTACATAATAGTTCGGGATTGGGAGCGCTCAGTTTAGTCCACAGCTCCTTAGCGAACTTGGTCGCCCCCTCTCGGATTCCAGAAAGACAGATTGTTCATTCCTTTTGCTACCGCTATTGCATGCACACTCTTTTTTGTCATGGTAGTTGTGGTTATTGTATTTTAATTGTTAATGTGATCAAAAAATGTTTTGTTTCCGTTTGTGACTTCTGCAATAATTAATGATGTTGAACAGTTTTTTTTTCTTTTCTTTTAAATCTGTGTCTTCAGTGACATGTGTCCACAGTGAACTATGTTTCCTTTTAGATGACATAGTAATAAATAACCTAAATCAAAAGTCGATCTTCGGAAAAGAATGGAGCAAACTAACGAACTAAGGAGCGAGAGATCTGGGAACTAGTTCGCATAGTTCACCTGTGGAAATGCTCTTCCGAACTAGTTCATTCGCGAACTACACAAGACTAGTATCAAGTGTATCTTGAGGAGAGCAAGATACAGGAGTTGAAGACCAAATAGCGGGTACCTTATGTAGTAGCGAAGAAGAATGCCAAGTCATTGGCCGCTCTAATTTTTGGAACTAGTTTAGCCAAGATGGTCTCAACTCCCAGCATGAAACAAAGTGTTGCTACGCTGACATCCTTTGCAGACATGGGCACAAGCACTACATGTTCATGTCAATGCAAGTGTGGTACAATCCACAAAGGTCATAACACCTAAGACCATGGATTTCGCTAGCAACACATCTACAACCTCGACCACTCCAGCAGCAGCAAGAAAGACTCCATCAGCACCAATTGTACCAAACAAACTAACAGCAACTCCTATTCCACCACATCCTGTTGAGCTGTAGTAACAACATCTGGTACCAGCATCAATGGAGCTGGCCAGAAGATCCAGGGTCCTAAAGTTCAGACAGACGGACCTGACCAAGTTTGTTCTCCTTCTCCTCCCAGACTGCCTAGCAGTAGTGAGAAGAAGGGGAAGAGGCAGAGGATGAAAAAAAGGGTTGGTATTTAAGATTTGAGGAGTTCTCTGGGTCGGAGATGTCTGTCTCCTCTTCTGAGCCAGAAGAAATTGAAATGCTGGTGGACAAGTCTGGTCCTGTTCTTCAGTAGTCAGGGACTGAAGACCCACCCGAACCAGGGTGGGCCAAACTAAACAGGTAGGTTGGCTCCCATACGTCAGTGGAACCTTAATGGTTTTACAGCTCACAAAGAGGAGTTACACCTCTTAGCATGGTCTGATCCCTTGTGTCTCTGTCTCCAAGAGACACATTTCAGACCTACACACCAACCTGTGCTAAGAGGATATGACGTTTACATAAGGACAATACCGAGGGTGGTCGAGAGAAGGGGGAGTGGTTGTGTTTGTCCGAAACATTGTCCACTCTGAACCCGTAGCTTTCACCTCTCCCTTACAAGCAGTAGCAGTTAAAATACATGGACTGGTGTAATTGACTGTATGCTCCATATATATACCGCCGGGGTCACCAGTTGATTGCAGTCATCTGGCAGATATCACACGGAAAATCTCTCTGCCTTTTCTCCTATTGGGAGACTTTAACGCGCACAATGTGTTGTCGGGTTCGACCCCTGATTGCCCCAGATGTCGAGAGATTTGTATTAATATACAGGAGCAGGAGGATTAGTGCATCCTCAATACTGACCAAATGATGCACTCTACCACTGCTACCGAGCTTGGTGGGTGAACAGTTAACGTTCTGGCTTTGCATTCGGTAGGACGCAGGTTCGAATCCCCGTCCGGGCATCCAGATTTTGGTTTTCCATGGTTTCCCCAAATCACTCCAGGCGGCCATGGCCAAAGTCCTTCCCATTCCTTGTCCCCCACTCTACCCCGCCTCTAACTACCACACTGTAAGCGTAAAGCAAACAAAAAAAACAAAAAACAAAAAAAAATCTACCACTGCTTCCGGTTCATCCTGTGCCATTGATCTTTCTCTTTGCTCTCTTTCAATTGTGGACTCCATGCATTGGGAGGTGGATCGTGTCCTTCAATAATGGAATATTAGCAGAGCTGACTGGCATTTCTACAGTCTTTCGGTTTCTCTTGAAAAGTTCCAGAACACCAAACAGAAGGTGAAACATCTTACATACGAGTTTCACTGCGTTGCTGATATCTCCATGCCTAGCAGCTCTGGGGGGCTTCGCAGAACAACTGTTCCCGGGTGGAACGGCAAATGTTGTATCGCTATTTGGGGTTACAGATGGGCCCCTACTCCGGTGTAGGTTGCATCCGACACCCCTACTTTGGTGTAGTTTGCACCCGATACCTGACTATCTTCCAGTGTTCTGAATTGCTAGAGCAAAGGCGCGTCGTGTGATTAAGGAGAGGGGGAAAAAAGGTCATGCTAGAACTTTGAGAGCTCAATTAACTGTTCCACAATGTTGTCAAAGGTATGGGAGTCTATCCACCGTAAATCTGGGTGATACTCCCGACAACCGTTATCTGAATTATTGGATCAGGGGCGTGTAATCACTGACGAGTGAAGCATAGCACAACTGGAGGCAGCACTGGGTAAATCTGCCCCCTTTTTAAAATCATTTTTATCAGGACGTTGCTTCCAGTACTGAGTTGGTAGTGAATTGTCAGACCTTTTTATCCAGGGAAACAGTGTTCCTCAACGATCTGTTTTAAGTCTGACATTATTCGCAATAGCAATTAATAGTATTTCAACTGTAATAAGCAGACCTATCAGGTACTCCTTATGTGTAAATGATTTTTTGGTACATTTTCTAGCCTGAGAAGCACTGAGCGAAAGCTGCAGCTCGTGCTGAACAGGCTGGATGAATGGTCAGTACACATCGGCTTTCGTTTCTCTGCTGAGAAAACCCAATGTTTACTATTAGCCGTAGTAGAAGTCTTTTATCAGAACCTCATCTCACCTTGAGGAAAACCGTTTTAAGTTTTAGTGAAAGTATTTGTTTTCTGGGTTTGATTTTAGACAGTAGGCTTACTTGGCCATCACATCTTAAAGCTGTTAAAACCAGAACCTTGAAAGCACTCAACATTTTTAAATGTCTGTGTGGCAGGTCGTGGGGTGCCAGTTGTTCCTGCCTGTTACAATTTTATAGAGCCTTTGTACGGTTGCAGTTGCAGTATGGTTGCATTGTGTATGTTTTGACATGGGACAGTTGCCTCTGTATTTTGGATAGTGTCCACCATGCAGGAATTCAGCTTGCCACGGGTGCCTGCCGCACTAGCCCGATACCCAGCATTTGTGCTAAATTTGGTGAGCCGCTGCTTTCAATCGGCTGACATCTCCACATGGTGTGAAACTGGCTACACATTGCCATAACTCCTGGCAGTCCCGTGTATAACTTAGTTATTCAACCTAACTTCGAACGACTTTACACCAATCACCATAGAGTGACTAAACAATTTAGCTATCTTACAAAGGTTATTTTAGAGTAATTTCGGTTTGTGCTGCCCTCTCTTTATCACCAGGATCAAGTAAATCTCCTCCCCGGCTTTTAAAGAGGCCTGGAACAATTTTACATCTGTCACGGTACATGCAAGCTTTTTAATGCTGACAGTGTTTTTATCAGAATTTTTTTTTTGAGGATATTTTAACCCAGCTTATTGACTTTACCCCAGATACGGATGGGTATAGGCAGGTTAACGGAGTTGGCTGCTCTGTAGTGTTCCCTCGAGTGACTTATAATTACAAACTGAACAGTTGCTCCAGCATTTGAAAGTAAGTCATGGTATGAAGTACATCATATGCTGCGGTTCCCTCAGCTGCATTAAGGTTTTAGGAAGTATGTACCCAGCAGATCGTCTTGTCCAAGATATACAGGACACCCTCCAATCTGTAGGAAAGGAGGTCATATTCTGCTGGGTACCTGGCCATGTGGGAATCGGGGAGAACGAGACAGCTTATGAAGCTGCCAAGTTAGTCTGCAACAAGGTCAAAACTAACTTTGATCCGGTCCCAAAGTCTGACCTTGCCTCAGTGGCAAAAAGATGCATTTTTGACATCCGGCAGTGACAGTGGCTGGAGGTAGAGCATAATAAGCTCCAGCTGTTCAAGTAAACTGTTCAGCCGTGGAGCAGCTCCTTCCAGTGGGCGAGGAGGGCTGAGGTTCTCCTTACTCACCTCTGTATAGGGCACTGTCCTCTGATGTATAGCTTCCCTCTCCACCGGGAGGACCCTTTCGAATGTGATGCCTGTGGTGTACCCCTGATGATGCACCACATTTTAATTAATTGTGTACTGTTTTTAGACTTAAGGGCAGACGTTGGCCTGGCCAGTGATCTGTCCCTTATTTTAAACAATGAGACCAGCAATGTGGCTAGTGTTTTAAAGTTTTGTGTATTGGCCGGTCTGGTACCTAAAAGTTTAGGCAAATCGGCTTAGTTTTAAGATGGATGGGTGGCCACTTTACAGCCACCCATCCATGTGCATTATTTTTATTTTTTTATATAGTTATAATTCCTGCCTCGCTGGCCATTTTACAGCCAGTGAGACATGTAGTGCTTTTAATTCTATGTAAACCTGTTTGGCCCATTTACAGCCATTCAGGTGGCTCGTTTACAGCCTTGTTTTTTTTTTATGATTTATTTTATTTTGCTGTCTGTATGGCCCTCTCCTTTACCGTCGACCATGCGGACAGTAATTTAGAAATTTTGTAGGCTACATTGTAAGCTGGTTAATGTTAGGGCGCTAATGATCTCACTGTCGACACCGAGCGTGGTGGTGTAACGGATAGCGTTCTGGCCTCGCATTCGGGAGGACGGCGGTTCGAATCCCCGTCCGGGCATCCAGATTTGGGTTTTCCATGGTTTCCCCAAATCACTCCAGGTGAATGCCGGGATGCTTCCTTCAAAAGGCCATGGCCGAATTCCTTCCCATTCCTTGCCCCCATCCTTTCCCGTCTCTAAAGACCACGTTGTTATAAAGGGACGTTAAACTGTTAAAAAAAAAAAAAAAAAAATCACTGTCGACGTGCCCTAAAGCCACAATAACAACAACAACAGTTAACAGCTCACCCACCATGCTTGGTTCGTAAATTTCATGTGACTTTATACAATGGAGAGATATGCCATAAACCCATTACAATGGTTGGATTAACCAACATTTCATGAAATTTATATTAATTCTGTAACACAAGTGGCAACTGATGTCTCCCAAAATGAAAGCGAAGAACATGAAGATAACATCATCCCAAAACACTCAATTAGAATTCCAAGTGATAAGTACATTTTTTTAATAAGTGGGGAAAGCTGGAGAGTCCCCCTTATGTTTTTTTTCTACCAGTAATCTTTTCTGAAGAACTTTTTTTTTAATTTTAATTTTTATTTTTTTTATAATTTTAATTTTTATTTTTTTTATTTTTTGCTACGTGTCTCACCATCTGTTTAAATAGTTCAGCTTCTGATGACATTGTATACCAAACAAATTCAAATCATCCAGCACTTAATAATAAGAGCAGTTTTGTACTGATCCTTTCAGTGCCCCAGTTTCAGATAAAATACCTTTACTGACACATGTGCTTGGTAGTTTACTGCCTATGTTTTTGTTTGGCAAGTATGCTTTCCCTACCACATCACTATTGTTAATGCCCAATTTTTAATATTAATAAAAAATTTCAAGTAATTAGTGTATACAATTTTTAACCAACAGGCTTTTTTCTGCCTTAAGGTTTTCCTTGAAATTATTTTATTAGTTTGTATTCATAGAAAGCAGACTTGTGTTTCCATTAACTTTAGTTTGATTATTGATGCTTCTAATTTTGTTACTTTCAGATAGAGCCATGATTTCTCTGGTAACTGTGACGCCTTTGTTACAATTTTCAGAATGTATATTGCATTTTCTTTGGTAATGCTAATGGGAGAGTAATTTTTTATGTGAAGAAAATATCCCAATTACAATGAATTCAATTGCCATGGAAGAATATGAGTTAATGAAGGACTCCAAGTACAGAGTGTAAGTATCAGTATAATTGTTATTATTTTTTCTTTCAGCCAATGAGGAAAAGGGGGCATGGGCTTGGTTAGTTTGTTAATACACGTTACTGGGGTGCAAGAGATCCCTGGTTCGGATCCTGGTCTTGGCCAGAATTTTTACTGCCTTTATGCCTGTTGTGCAAAACTTTTCTTTTTTAATGTGACAATGCTAGGGCAGTTCCTGGTCCAGATTTCATGTTAAACTATTGTTCCCATTTACCTGGTAATATTACTGGGCCCAGTAAGTGGCTGTGACATAGGCAGATTGTGCGCTAGATCATTTAGGCCTTGTGAGATTATTATTATCCTAATATTTATTGCTAGTATAAATTGCAATGCAGCAATTAGTCTGGTGGCGATTTCTCTACACACATGCTTTTGAATTATTGTTTGAAATTATTTCACTTTATGAGATAAATAATTCAGCACTTTCTTCAACAATCTATTCCAGAGCCTGGTTACATTAATTCCAAATCAAAGCATACCTCTCTCTTATGCTAGAAATGAAGTTCCAACTTGTGGCAAAGGTCCATATTACGTTTCTAATCTTTCTCTCAGTATTCATATAGACTGTATTGACAATCTTTGGCTTATACATTGCAGCATCCTATTCACCCATCTTCTTTCTTCCAGTGGTTCTCAACCAAGCTTTTATATAATTTTGGTTACTAACTGAACTATATGGTAATTTCAGCTTACCGATATAGTGTGCCATTTCCCTCACTTCTATCATACATAATAATGATGGATAAAATTGTGATGGGGCACAAGCTCCGGTGGCACTCTCCCTACACACTGTCCTATCCCAGATTGAAAGCCACTTAACTTTTGGCCACAACCTGAAATATTGGGGACACGGGTTCGATACCTGAGGCAAGGAGCGGCTCTCGCCAAAGGATTTTGATGGAAAGTAGGCAGGCAAACTCACGCTAGAAATGAAACAGGCAATTCCAGAACATTGGAGTTTAATAAATTCAAACTAGTCTACAGACAGTTTGAAATAGGTTGTTAGGTAATGCTAGGTGCGGGAGAGAAAGTTACTTCTTCCCCAAGTCAGATCCGCTGGTCAACTATGGCAGCATTAATATGCAGCAGTACAGCGATGCAAACTGTACAGCACTGCGTAGCAACTTGATGGTGGTGGTCTCCGTGATCCTTTATACTAGTTGACAACAGAGAACCTTGTGCCACTTGACTAAATCTTATTTGCACATGAGCAGCAGCACGTCTGCTCGCCCAGTGTGGTTGTAAACAAAACCAATGGGTGACACAAACTCTTGCGTACATGATACTCATTTTCAATCTGACCCTGACGGCAGCGCGCCTTCCTATACGGGCAATTTATCCCAACTGACCATGCTCTGCATCTGACCCTATCTGTAGCGCGCCTTCCTATACGGGCTATTTATCCCAACTGACCGTGCGCTCCAGCACACCTGCCAGCTCAGCTGTCCACCACGTGTGGTCAACACAGCTTCGGCAATCCACAGGCTACGTCTAGATATCTTTTAACAATTATATTTTATTTTAATATTGAGTATATTACAACACCTTTCCTCTTCCAACCTACTTTTGCCCTCAACTAATTCTTACTTTAAATTCTTTCAGTGTTTTTGATAAATTATTCATCAATTCTTTTGGGAATTTATTTCAATCCCTTACACCCTTTCCTACAAAAGAAAATTTTCCCACACCCCTATGCCTGAAATCATGTGCCAGCTTGTGGTCATGGTCATCTTTAATTTTCCATGCACCTCTCTTAATTTTCTATTCTCCAGTGAATCCCATTCCAGCTCCTTTATCATATTAGTTATTGGTTGTGTTTTGCGGTAATTTCCATAGACAAATCTGGAAGCTCTTCTCTGCACCCTCTCCAACTCCTGTATTTAATACCCAAAATGTGGGTCCCATGCTACACCACCATATTCCAGCAGTGGTCTGACCAAAGTTTTTTTACCTCAATTTCCTTATTTCCTTAGTGCATCTCCTCATCACTCTTTCCAACAGGTGAAGGATTTTGAACCTTTTCCCTGCTACCTGTCAAATGTGTCCTGCCCAGTTAAGTCTGCTATCAAATGTTACTTATTGAAGACTCTAAATGTAAAGAGTCTTCAATAAGTAGCTCCTTTCCCACTTTATAATCATTTTATCTGTGTACCTATTAACCTAGCTCTTCCTTGTATTTATCGTCATCCGATGTTGAATAACCCAGCTAGTTATCCTGTCTAAATAATCCAGCAATTGTCTACAGTCTTCTATTGTTTTGCTCCTTTTATATACCATTATGTCACCTGCAAACAATCTAACTTCTGACAGTAAACCATTAACACAATCATTCATTAGAAGAATGAATAGAAATGGTCCCAATACACTACCCTGTAGAACTCCCATGTTCACTCCTCCTTCTTTTGATACTGCATTTCCTACCCCAACCTTTTTGCTTTCTACCTTCTAGGAATTCTTCTACCCAGTTAATCACATTTATATCGACTCCAATAGTTTTTACCTTATTTAGAACCATTTTATGGCTCACTCTGTCAAAGGCCTTTGAAAGATCTAGTGCTACACTGGGGTGTAAGGGTTTGGGAGAGACTATACTAGTCTTTTCCAACCAAATGTCAACCTCTCCTTCACGTGGTGCACCCTGTTTGCACAGACGAGGCTCTGGCGACTGAAAGATTCCCGGTATAAGGAGTCACCCACTGCTTGCCAATGGCCTCCGAAAGGAGGGCGGAAGAGCGGGGAGCGGTTCAGGGCACCCTCTTGCCCTTGGGGTTGGAAAAGGCCCCTAAAGGCGGATGAATCAGAAATGATCAACGGCATGGGGATGCAGAAGGCAACGGGAAACCACTGCATTAAAGACCCAAAGGGTATCCCGAGAACATGTAATCCTCTCAAATTACATATATCATGATGGCTTCTTCCTGGGTACAATATTCCGGAGGTAAAATAGTCCCCCAATCGGATCTCCGGGTGGGGACTGCTCAGGGAGGAGTCATCAGAATGGATAGAAACATTCTACGAGTCGGAGCGTGGAATGTTAGAAGTCTGAATAGGGCAGGTAGGCTAGAAAACTTAAAAAGGGAGATGGAACAACTTAAGTTAGATGTTGTTGGGATTAGTGAGATTAAATGGAAGGACGCACAGGATTTCTGGTCTGGGGAACACAGGATAATTAGCACACAAGCTGTCAATGGAGTCACTGGTGTAGGATTTGTAATGAACAAGAAAGTAGGGAAACGGGTGAGTTATTATGAACAGTTTAGTGACAGGATTATTTTGATGAGGTTAGAAACTAAGCCCGTCCCAACCACATTAGTACAAGTGTATATGCCAACATCACAGGAAGATGACGAAGAAATAGAAAAAATATATGCTGAAATTGAAGAATTAATTCAATATGTGAAGGGGGAGGAAAATCTAATAGTCATGGGTGATTGGAATGCAATAGTGGGAGAAGGAAAAGATGGGAATACTGTAGGAAGTTTTGGTCTAGGAGAAAGAAATGAACGAGGAAGCAGGTTGCTAGAATTTTGTGAAAGATATAAGCTAGTAGTGGCGAACACACTGTTTAAGAACCATGCAAGAAGAATTTACACGTGGAAACGTCCTGGGGATACAGGCAGATATCAGCTAGATTATATCATGGTCAAACAGAGATTCAGGAATCAAGTTCTAGATTGTAAAGCGTACCCAGGAGCAGACATAGACTCTGACCATAATTTGATAATAATGGAGTGCAGGCTGAAATTTAAGCGAATAAGGAAGCAGTATAAGCAGAACAGACTGGAAGTGAATAAACTGAAACAATCTAGCACTAGAGAAAAATTTGCATTAATAGTAGACTTGGGTCTAAGAAGTATCTCTGAAAGGAGCTCAACCGAGGACAAATGGAATGCATTAAAGACCGAAATAATGAAAGCGGGTAAAGAAACATTAGGCTTTAGGAAACAATCTGCCCGAAAACCTTGGATCACAGAAGAAATTTTGGAGCTGATGGATCAGAGGAGAAGGTACAAAAATGCTCAGGATGAAGCAGGAAGAGAGCAGTACAGGCAATTTAGAAATCAAATAAATAGGAAATGCAAAATAGCAAAAGAAAAATGGCTACAAGAAAAGTGTGAAGAAGTAGAAAAGGAAATGGTCGTAGGAAAAGTAGATGTTGCATATAGAAAGATCAAACAGAATTTTGGAGAAATGAAGAAAAGAGGTATGAACATTAAAACTGCCGAAGGGAAACCTCTTTTAAGCTCAGAAGATAGAGCTAACCGATGGAAGGAATACATTGAGAAACTGTATGATGGGGACGACTTGAACAATAGTGTATTGGAAAAGGAAGGCGATATCGACATTGATGACTTAGGAGATGCTGCTTTGAGGACAGAATTTAATAAAGCTCTGAATGATTTGAAAGCAAATAAGGCAGTTGGAATTGATGAGATCCCTGCAGAACTTCTTAAATCTCTAGGAGAGGAAGGAATCGAAAGATTATTCAAGCTGATATCAAAAT
>JARYHS010011384.1:0-19029 GCA_031002005.1 Vandiemenella viatica | reverse complement strand
AAAAAGATCTGACATTTTCTCCAGTTGTTAATTACTAAGCTTTGTGCGAAGAAAATGTTAAAGTTCTTAGAACTGAAGGAATGTGCCACTGTGAGCCAAAACGTTCATACAGCCATATTTTCAATTCAGTATTTTTTGCGAGACAAAAGATTCTTCATTCTATGTTTGCACTGAGAAAAGTTTACAATAAATTTTCTAATAATGCACCGTTAACCTAAGCGCATTTTTCTGCTGTCATAAAAAAAAGGGCATTTCCCATCGTTCGATGTTAATAACAACAAGAATTGTGAAACATTGTATATGGTGTGTGTTTCTACAATGTACTGTATATGTTCTAAAGTCTTATTCCTGGTACTGTGGGCTGTACAATATTCAAAACGCCATCAAATCTAATCGATTCAATGAAAAATGGGCTGCAATTTATGGGCACTTTTATTTTAATTTTATAATATTTCTGACTTCACATCAAAATAAAACAAATCCTCTTTTACCACCGCGACTATGCACCGCACATCATTCATAATCACATAAAAATCTGATCGGTAGTTTTTTACTTGAATCCAGTTCGTCAAAGCAAACGGCAACTAATTTTAAAAACAGTTGATTACTTCTGTGAAACACACGATATTTTTATTAAAGTATCTTAATTGTACAGACTTTTCCCGATTACAGTCTTATTATATTATGGTCTACCAGAGTACGCTACGTTAATTGGTGACTGAATATGAAAGTTTTGAAGTTTTATTGCCGATTGTCCCAAACATTATCCATCATCAACACTTTGGCCGATTTCCCAACCATTTTCTACACACACACACACACACACACACACACACACACACACACACATATATATATATATATATATATATATATATATATATACATAACAGAAACGTTGTACATGTAAATTTGTCCCTTAAGAGGGGCATAGGGTAAGGTATTACACTACGATATTCGAGCAATGGTCTGACCAAAGTTTTGTAACCCAATTCCTTTACTTCTCTCGTGCATCCCCTCATCACTCCCTCCAACAAGTGCAGAATTTTGAAATCTTTTCCTACCACCTGTCCTGTCCAGTTAAGCTTGTTATCAATTGTTGTGCCAAGATATTTACATTTCAAGTCTTCAGCAAGCAAACCTTTACCCACCTTATAATTATAATCAACCTTTAGTTTTTTTTTACCTGTGTATCTAATAAGCTGACTCTTTTTAGAATTTATCTTCATCCCATGTTTACCAACCCAACTACATATCCTGTCCAGATCACACGGCAGCTGTTTACAGTCCTCTACCGTTGATTGCTAGAAAGAGATCAAATCTAGAATATAACAGGCCAGGAGACAATTTATTAGCATGGAAATTTCTTTCATAAGATCGGATCTTAGTGTGCAACTGAGAATGCGAATGATTAGCTGCTACATTTTCTATATTTTTTGTTATGGGTGTGAAAACCGGACCCTCGACCAAAATCCAGGGAAAGAAATTTATGCTCTTAAATGCATCTGCATCGATGTCTCTTACACATATCCTAAGTCCTGGCGTTTATATATATATATATATATATATATATATATATATATATATATATATATATATATAGCTTTACGCCTTGTTAACATCAAGGCCTTTGGTGCCGGGAAAGGACTGGGGAGGGCACAAGGAACGCGAAGTAATTCGACTATGGCCTTTTGAAGGAAACATCCCGGTATTGGCCTGGAGTGATTTGGAGAAATCTTGGAAAACCCAAATCTGGATGCTCGGATGGGGATTCGAACTCGCGTTCTTCTGAACGCTATGCCTGAACGTTACCGCTCTCACACCACGCTTGGTTTGGATACTGAAAATCTCAAACGAAAAATACTTCATCGTATGGAGAAGCAAGTAGAACTGCGGCAAAAGAAAAATCAATATCGATGAGGCGAGATGTACCAGCTGTTGACACTCATCACTGAAGGGAAGATACAGGGGATAAGGTGTGTAGGAAGAAGGAATTCGTGGCTGCGGAGATGGTACAACTGCACGTTAGAAGAGGCTTTCCATGCTGCAATGTCTTATCCAGAGCTAGCTATGTGGACTCCTACCTCCGAAAGGTGAAGATGCCTTAAGAAGAAGAAGAGGTCAACAGTTTCTGACTGAGTAAACATTTATATGGTAGGGAAGGTTGACAAGTATTACGAATGAAACGGAGGTTACCTCGGGCAAGAAAGAAGGAACTGAAGACACCCTTATGCTCTTTCTTAGCTGATTCTGCAAACTACCAATTAAAAGCGTTAATTAACTGAAATGACACTATAAAGCATATGAAAGCAGCCATCTGTCTTTTTTTCTGTCTTTCTCCCTGTTAATTGCGAGCTGTTTGAGTGACGAACTCAAACTCAGCTGCATAATTACACAAAACACAGTGATGAGGATTGCGACAGATATTCGACGCTTTTTGGCTAAACCTTTCTTGTAGAGCGCGGTACAGAGCCACAACAAAGAGCGCAGGAAAAAAAGGGGGGGCGGTTACCGCTTTTATAGGCTGCGACTAAAGGTAAACCACTTGCATCGTAAAGTCGAGCTCATCTCCGATTCAAGCATTTGTGGCTTCCTAAAGCAACTTTCTCCCGCATTAGCAAAGAGCCAGCAGGGAACAAAGGTCGGTTTTAATACAAAAATTACAGAATCCGCCCACAACACAACAGGTCCTCAGAAGCACTCAGGTTACTCGCAAATCCTCTGTAAAAAGACCGAACATTGTTAAAACAAACATTCCGGCATCGCGAGATTTTAGCTAGAAAAATTAAGAGGACATTTTAACCGCAATAAAGGGTTTAAGAACCAGTGTGTTGAAAGAACGACGGCTTTTCCCCTGCGTATAAACTGAACAAATTCACTTAGAGTGACTCTAAGTGAATTTACAGAAAGTATACTGAGGATTGCCCAAAGAGCTATGGAGAGGTCAATGCTAGGCTTAACTAGAAAAGACAAGAAAAGAGCAACAGACATTAGGTAAGTTACAAAGGTCACAGACATCTTAGAGAAGACAGCATCCCTTAAGTGGGCATGCCATATAGCGCGGAGAAAGATCAGAGTTGGACAAAAACAGTGTTAGAATGGAGCCCAATGGATCACCCCAGACCTAGAGGAATAATACCAGACCGATGGGACAAGGACACACTCAGGGTTGTCGGAGTTAACTGGCAGAGGATCACCCAATACCGTGCGACTTGGTATTGCTCAAGTTATATCTGAAAAAATTAGAGGCCACATCAGAAAATGATTGAACTGGCTGATAATGATAATGACAAACTGAACAAAACGTTCTCGGGCCTCCCAGCGAGGGAGTGGGTCGAGTAGAGGCGACGTTTCGACGTCTGACTTCGCCACAAGATTAATTTCGTGACTGCTTCGGATTTAACGTCTCGTCGACACTGAGGTCATGAGAGACGGATGAGGGGGGAGGGGGAAGGGATCGGAAAGGAATTCGACCATTGTCTTGAGAAGGAACATCCAGGCATTCACTTATAGTTATTTCTGGAATCCACGGAAAGCAGAAATGTTGATGGCAGTTCAGGGATTCGAACCTGCGCATTCCAGAAAGTCAGGCACGAACGTTATCGCTCAAACACCTTGCACAGTGATCAAGGCGTCTAACAAGTGAAGCCGCCAACTGTAAAATTCAGATTTGATTCATAGTGTGTGTTATAAAAGTTCTAGGCAACAGGTGTTATGTGGTAAAGCAGTGACATGTACCACTTCGCCGCTGTAGAGAATGTCGGCATTGAAATATTGCGTTTCGTTAAAATACTTCCTCCGTTAGGGGAATTTCAAGGGGCGCGTGGAACAACGAACAAGCTCTCTGCCTCGTAAACACGTTGTCGCCGGATCGAATATCGCTACTGGCTACTTTTTTATTTATTTATTGAAATATGTACACAGAAAATTCCCGGCAATCAGTTTGAACAATTATGGGTATAATAAATTTTTAAAATGCCTTTTGCTGTGGAAAAACACTTCGGCGTCTCGTTTCACCCCTCCCATTTCTTTTTTTGTTAACTGCTTAACGTCTCTTAACAGCGAGAACATTGGAGACGGGAAAGGATGGGGGGCAAGGAAAGGGAAGGAATTCGGCCATGACCTTTTATCCCGACATTTGCCTGGAGTGATTTGGGAAACCATGGAAAACCCAAATCTGGATTCCCGTACGGGGATTCGAACCACCGTCCTCCCGAAACTCCCATTCCCTGGTGCGGGAATGAACTATAACGGTCGAGTAACATTATTTGTATTTCATACTTGTCGCAGAAATATTTATATTTTTGAAATATAACTACGTCTGCGGAAAACATAATTAAGTTTGAAAGCGTCGGTTTTTTTCACAACAAACGGCATTTGATAAACTTATTATATTCATTAATGTTGAAACTGACTGCCGGGAATTATGTTTATAAACATTTTAATATATAAAAAAAATATACCAACACCGAGATTCGAACCGGTGACGACAGAATTATAAGGAAGAGAGCTTGCTCGCTGCTCCACGCGCCCCTTGAAATCTCTCTCTGTAACGTAGGAAGTATCTGAACGCAATGAAATGTGCCCTAAAACACCACCACCAACAACAAAAACAACGCAATGGAATGTTTCAATGCTGATATTTCCCGACAACGGTGAAGGAGAGGATGTTACTGCTTTGCCGCATTGCACCTCTGGCTGTGAGCTTTTATAAGTAGAAATCGAATCTGAATTTTACAATTGGCGGCCTCTCCTTGTAAGTGGATATCGAAAGGTCCCCGGTTCGAATCCCGCACTCGGCTGAGATTTTCTGAGGCTCTTAACCCGGTCTTTTTCTTTGGCACAGCTTTCTGTTTATTGTGAAGTAAGCCAGAAAGCTTCCTGGTTTTGGATTTTACATTAAACTGTAGATCCCCTGAACCTGGTAGGATTACCGAGGTAGGGTAAGGCGGCTACGATAGAGGCAGACTGCGCAGACAGTTAAAACCCTGTCACTAGGTCATTACGACCACACGAGTCTTTACCTGTTACTGCTCACGCATTGTTTGACTTGTTAACGTACCTCTCCTTGGGGTTGCTTGGTGACCAGTTAACTTTCAGTTCTGGCATATAGCAGCATATGGGTTCAGTACCCGTTGCGGACCTTCAGTTTTAGGTTTTCAGTGGATCCCCGTAATCATTCCAGGCAAGGCCGCATTTAGCACCTGTAGTCCCTTAGGCTGTACCTATGGTGCAGGCCCTTATAAAGCAAATATTCGATAATATCGATTACTTATCATTCAATTAATAAACCTTTTAATAAAATATTGGATAATGAAATGATAGTAAAAATACACGAGAATAACTTTACTGAAAAATCAAAAGTCCTCCGAATCGTTTCCGAGAATGAAGTGATCGAGTATTAAGTGAATATCACACGTTCAATTCTCCGACTGATGATCGATGGCTAAGGTGCGGCCTATCCTAGTTGTGTCGATGCAACCAAAAACCCTTAGCAAAATTCCTCAGAATTACAAACTAAAGAGATATAACAACAGTATGAAAGAGTCCCACATTTTAAGATAAAACGAACGATAAATGATGGTTCAGACCACCCATGCGCGCAATAGAGAAATATTAAAAACACAATATTGACAATTCACACACGCTTGTCACCAGGAAGACCAACTGTTCTTAGACAGCGCTCCATTTACCAGAACCTTCCAAATCAATCAAGATTTATGAATGCTGAAATATTAAAAAGAAACAACAAATTAATATTTAAAAAATTAAACAACTTAAATAAAAACTAATTAAAAAAAGGAATTAATATTGATTTCTAAATATACCAGTTTCAATTACAAACTAATGTATTTTTTTAAAAAGATAAATACTTACTTCCAAGCAAAACATTGAAACTGTAACCACTATTTCGCTGCTACTCAGTGTTAACATCATTTACAAAATGAATTTACCTTGACTAACCTTCCAGACATGAAGGCTAAGGAATTTTGGTTAGTATTGCAGTAGCAGGACAGTGACCTCAATTTAATTTAATTTAAATTCGATGGAGCTTACGGTGCCAGTTTCCATAGACATCCATTTTTTCCCTTTCTTGTACCCACCTACTTTCGCCATTCATACGCTCCGACCACAGCAGACTGAAACCTTACGTTACAAGCATTATAAGTCCTCATCACTGTGCTGCAAAGTTGTTGATTCTCGGTGTAGGGGTACTGAAATGTTATTTTACAGTACACCCGTACTTCAAAGGATTGGACTGCTCAGGCGCGATGTTTTTGTTTTTTTTGACTTCCAGTTCTGAAACCGTTTCTGATACAGGTTAATTTTTGAACATGTTTCATACTTATTTATTTATTTTGAACGTGGTGCGGGCCCCTTTGTGGTGGGGGCCCGTAGGCTACAGCCGAGGTAGCCTAAAAGTATTCTTAAATGCGGCCCGGACTCCAGGTGAATGCATTTTTTTTTTTTTTTTTTTTTTTGTAACTGCTTAACGTTTCTTAACAGCTAGATCTTTAGAAACGGGAAAGGATGTGGGGAAAGGAATGGGATGGAATTCGGTCATGGCCTTTTGAAGGAAGCATCCCAGGTTAATGCAGTGGATGGCTCCAGGAAAAAGCCATAGTGGAATTCCTTCACGTTTCTTGTCCTGATTACAGCCACATATCGTCGAAAATTCGCAAAGCCCATTCAAAAAAATTTACTATCTTCCGTTATTTGTGTACACGTATCCTACTACTGTAACTTCTTACGTAAATGGGTGATCAAAACATGGCATTTGTCAATAAAAAAACCTGAAACCTTCACAGCAAAAGCTAATCGAAACTGCTTCTAAAGTTTTAACCTTGGGGTGTGGAACACTTGTGAATTACTATAATGCGATTTGTATGAAAGTTTTATATTCATATCGATGAATATATTTTACCTAGTTTACCTCAGTTTTGATACTTTAGTGTCTTTTTGATAGAATTTGAATTTAACTACTATCGTAAATAACAAATTTCATTAAATTGGCAATAAAGCAAAACTTTTGTATTAAGAGAGATTTTCCCCACTACAGAGGTTTTATTGCAACATAACAATAAAATCTCTGAATACAGAATACGACTTTATCTTCTCAATATATTTCTCCACACATTTCGATCTTTTGCACCATATCTTCTCATTTCTGTTTGTAATCTTTGGAGCCAGGTAAATATGGGCCATCCTCTTTTCCTTCTTCCTTCCCATTCCTTTACGAGTTTTGGTATCCTAGTTTCCTCCATCCTTCTTACAAGGCCATACCATCCCAATCGTTTTCGTCCTATAACTTCATATGTTTCTTCTTTCACTTCCATTAGCCTTTTATTTCGGTATTGCTTAATTTTCTTTTCCATGAAATTCTAGCTGATCTTCCCTAGAAATACATTTCTAATGCTTTCAACTTCTTAATACGTTTTTAGTTGATTGTCCAGGTTTCTGATTCATATAAGACTATACTTTCAAATAATAACTTAAATATAATTCCTTTTTGATATATTTACAATATTCTTGCTCCGTAGAATTGAATTGAGCATCCCGATTACTTTCCGGTCATTAGTAATTCTTATTGTTTTTTTTTTTTTTTTTTTTAATTTACTCAAGGATGTTCGAGTCATCTGAAAAAATGTTCTTTTTTAAAAAAAACTCTAAAAAAACTTTTAAAAAATCTTATGTATAAAGTGTATACAAATTTATTCAAACGGCCGACTGTGACAAAAAGAATGTAGAATACTAATCGGATCGTGCCAATTAAATAAAAAAATTGCTACGTTATTACCGATTTTAAAATGGTATAATTGTTAACATTCCTTTAAAATTATGTTTTAAGCTAGTTCTAAAGCATGAAGGTTAGTATTTTGGGATTTATTAAGATAAACTCTATGGAAATGAAGTTACCATACAAGTATTTTTTTTACTGCATGTTATATTTAGACGATGAATTCTTAGTAATCTGTCTACCATTCAAGATTTTTATAAGATTTCTTTAACATTTTAAGAAAAAAAATGAACATTGTTTTAGATGACTCAAATATCTTTGAGTAAATTTAAAAAAAAAGAAGTGTGTTCAAAAAGTTTTAATTTGTAGAAATGGCAAGGAATAAATTGAACAAAGCTACATGTTTTATATATATATATATATATATATGAAAAAAAATCAATATCTGGAAAATGGTGAGACTTTTACTAAAATAAAATTTTGTCATATAGTAGGAAATGATGTGATCTATCCGGTTGCACGATTACCATTTCTTTCCTGGACACCTTGTATAATAGCACATGGATGACAGAATCGCCAAAGCATGCTATAAATATCGGAAGGTGGGATGTGCGGAATCTAAGCGGTTTAATTACGGCTAATGGCATTAAGTAGGAGCGCTTTGTAGGCGAGACAGGTGAAACAGCTGCCAAGCTTCTGAGAGATTACGATATGTTCCGCCTGATCCGGCCGTGACAAGTTTTCAGACTTCACTGGCGGGGAGTTGTAGTACTGCGGCTAAGGCAAGTTCAAGCTACAAAACTTCCATCCCAGGTTGGGATACGTGTTCTCAGCCGAAACTTCGGTAGTATAAGACAGTAAATTAGTTTTCTGAGTTAGACATCCCTCAAGACACAATCAAGACGAAATTTAATTGTGATGCAGCATGTGCTGAATTGGCAACTTGGATATACTCTTATATACTTCTTTTTTATCTTCAATCCTTTGAGTGCAATTGTTCCATCCAGCTACTTGTGCAGGTTTACGAATTTTAGTTTTTAAATTCTTTGAATGTTGGTAGAGTGGCTAAGCCGTCAGACTGGACATCGAAAGATCCCCGGTTCGAATCCTTGTCACAGAGGGGATTTTGAAAGGCCCTTAACCCATTCTTAACTTCTGGTGCAGCTAGCCTGCGCAATGTGAAGTACGCCAGAATGTTTCGGTGGTTCAGGACTCACGTTAAACGCAGGTCCCATTAGCCTAGTAGGATTACTGGAGTATGTTATGTAAGGCAAGGAAGGAAGGAAGTGTGTGGTGCAAAGAGAAAAATAGACACATTGTAAATGTGGATAATTATAGCCAAGTACAGTAAGAGGAGTATTTGCATAATTATTGCGTGTCAAATGCTTTGTTCTAAATAGTTAGTAAGTAATTAATTAAGGATCTTAAGTTTGCCGTAGCGGAGTGAAACATTTGGAATATTTTATTATGGAAATTAAGGACGCAATGATGTTAAAAGCAGAATAGTACTATCAAAAAGAGCCTTCATGAAAAAGAGAAACCTTTTAGTTTCAAATATTGAACCAGGAAAGAACTTTTTTAAACTCTTTGTGTGGAGCACAGCATTTTATGGTGGCGAAACATGGACTTTAAGGAATATCGGAAATAAAGAAAATTGAAGCATTTGAAATGTGGTGCTACAGAAGAATGCTGAAAATTAATTGGACTGACAAAATAAAAAATTAAAGAGTTTTGTAAATGATGGGTGAGGAAAGAAGTTTGCGGAAGAAGCTTACAGAAAGAAGAGACAGGCTGGTAGGTCATATTTTGAGACATGCTGGATTGGTTAATTTGCTGGTGGAGGGAACAGTCGACGGTAAGAACTGTAGAGGAAGACAGAGATTAGAATATATGAAGCAGATAATTGAGGACGTGGGTTGTAAGGGGTATGTAGAGATGAAGAGGTTAGCACAGGATAGGAAAGGAGGGAGGTTTGCATCAAACCAATCGAAAGACTGACTAATAGCAGAAAAATAATAAAAGCGCGGAGTGTAACATTTGGAATATTTTGCTATGGAATTTAAGGACGCTGCTGTGGAAGCCATTATGGCAGGAAGGTCACTCTTAAAGGTCATTCATTCCTACCCGTCATCCCTTTTGGAGCGGAGAGCAGAGTGCCACGTATCCCTTCGAAAGTCCCCCTGTGGCCATCTAGATTCGGATTTTCGATGGTTTCCCCAAACCACTACAGGCGAATGCCGGGATGGTTCCTTCAAATAGGCCATGACCGAATTCCTACTTTTCCTTGCCCAGTCCTTTCCCGCCGCTAATGACCACGACGTCGACGAGGCGTAAAGCCATGAACAATAATAATAATACGATAGTCCCCTGGTGGGAGGGGTAGGATCTGTGGAATCTTGTGTGTTCGTTCATAAGACATAGAGATTTGAAACTACTGTGGGGATACCAGAAGTGAATGTTGGCAGCCCCCATCTCGGATGGCACATGATGAACCTATATACTGATACCCGAAGGGTATATAAAGCTCCTCGAGACACAACAGCGCTCTCAGATTTTTTCGTTTTTAATCGTTGATACCGCGAATGCCGAGAAGTGCATCCGCATGTAAGTCCATTTTTCTCTCTCTCTATGTTGCTTCTACAATGCTAACTCTCGTTACGTATTATGATATGAAGGAAACTAAATATATTAAAATGACTTGTTTAACTATGTCTGGATGAGGACTGTATTCGGACAAAGTGATGATATTTAGACTATTGTTTGCTGGACTGTTCATGTGCACTAGTATATTTGCATAAGTGTCCCAGTTAACCAATTTACGGTGTCAAACTTTGTATTTGAGTTTTACAATATGGGAGCGTCCCTGAACTACGTGGATCCGTGGAAGAAAGTGGGGAGAGTTTAGGTAGAAAGCTACACTGTGTGACAGCCCTCGTACCTGAACTTTAAGTAGAATTGTATTTAATGAAGTATCTGTAGTGAGCTAAAGTTCGCTTGAATATGATCTGGTATGTTATTTCGCAATTTCTTGTAAATCAGTGTATATAAACTTTGTTTTATGAAAAGAAATTATTTAAAGGCCATTTAATATGTTTAAGAACAGAATTGTGCAAGAGAATTGCTCGAATGTGTGTCATTCCGAGTATTAATGCAAGTTACGATGTCTACAGGACAATTTTCTACAGTTTAAAATGATTTCTGTAAATAATTTTGTGTTTAAGTATCTTTAATTTCCATTTCTGACCATTTTGTAATGATGTTAAGTGATTATGTATTAATTCTAATTGTTTTTAATATGTTTAATTGTTTGAGTAATTGTTAATGTTCGAGAAATATCTCGCGGAGCTTTTGAAGAATTCCAGAAATTTCGATAGAGCCTATATAAAGAAATCAGCAGGACAGAGTTAGTTTACAGTTAGTTTTATACAGATTCACTTTGGAACTGCCAAAGATTGCGTCAGTGGTATCTCTGGATTGTATATTTGCATGTAAACAATATCGCTGAAGTTGTTTTGAAAATAAACAAAAATCTTAAACTGAACCTTATGGTGGGCTATTTAATTAATTACTACTGTAATTAAACCACCGAAGGCTCTGATAACTGGGCTACGTGGGGAGGGGAGGGGGAGGGGGAAAATTCCGAGCCAAGCCACGTAACTTTTCGTTCATTTCATTTGTCACAGTTAAAGTAGGATACAAAATAAACAACAGTGTGTAGATTTTAATTTCCATCATTTAATTATCTCTTTATCTTGGATTCCTATATACTGACAGTGCTATGCATGCTTGTGACTTTTAGTATGAAGTGTTTGGATCACACGGAGTGGTGTCGTACGTTTCGTATGAAGAGCGGTTTCAAACGTAGTGAATCGTAAGTTGCGAAAAACTATGAAGATATATAAAAACGCATTATTAAATCTCTAAAAACAACAGAAACACTGTCAAACCTCGCGGCAGACATCAGGAAACGAAGATTAAGATTTTATGGACATATCCACAGACTTCCAGCAACAAGATTGAGTCATAAAATTATGACGTACATAGAACAGCTAAAAACTATGCCCTGGGTCCAGCAGATCAAAAAAGACCTCGAAAAAGCCGTCATAAACTCATCATAAATCATAGACAGACAAACATACAGAGAAAAAATTAACAAATGGGAAGTACCGCCAGAGAATGAAGTCATTAAGAGTGGGCACGAAATGGACTGAAGAAAGGAAGAGAATCCACGGAGAAAAAATGAAAGATATATGGAAACTTAGAAAACTGAATCTTTAAGGCTTTGCGTGATCCGACAGGGTCCAATTGCAGATAATAATAATAATAAAACTCATTATTCTTTTAGTGTTCGGTATCTGGAAGGAAACGTAGGGCTATTACTACCACTCGGCTATTTGTCCGTCTATCGCATAGGTTACCAATCTCATCGTCTCTTTTTAGAGTGGGGGAAAAAACAGCGAGTGACTCTCCTTCTAATCTAAAGTGCTCCAACGTTTTAGGCTCATAACCAGTTTTTCAAACAGCGTTTCACTGGCACCCAACTTGGGTGAAGTGTTCAATATCATGTATAGAAAAACAAGCCGGATTTCTAAAATTACTTAATTAAAATACATTGATAATATTATTGGTGAATTGTTCACAGTTTGATTAACAAAAACATTATTAACTAGAGGGCTCAGCTCCTTGTAATGGCATTAATTACATATATATATTTATTGCCTTGTCATCTGCAGTCTTAAATCGCCGCCATCAACTGTTGACATAATTAATAAATCATCGGCTAGGTTAAATCCTCTGTTGGCTACATACGATCATGGGAATACAATTAAAGACTTCTTCGGTGCAGCCCTTAAACCCGGATATAATACTGGAAAAAAGGGGGCGGCGTTTGGTCCTCAACGCCCCCTAAATTTGGCTTTACGCCTCGTCGACGTCGAGGTCATTAGAGGCGCCCCCGTTGGAAATCACCGGCCTATCGTATGACAGGCCTCTATTTTCTAAGGATAAAACGTCGCAGACTTCAAATTTGTGTACAGGTTGTCTAGAAACGAAAGGATAATCCTGCAACCGCAGATAGGTTTTATTTTTTTTCGAAATATGTGACTTCGTTCAGTTTATTCTATACCATTTCTACAAATTAAAACTTTTGAACCATGTTTTTTTTTTTTTTTTTTTTTTTTTTTTAAATTTACTCAAGGATGTTTGAGTCACCTAAAACAATGGTCTTTTTTTTTAAAAAAAAAACTTTTCAAAATCTTTTTAAAATCATTATCATATTTTTTAAAACTATATGTTTAAAATGCACAATGGTCTCATTAGCATACTGAACTACCATTAAAACAATCACTTTAAAAGAATTATAAAATAATTTTACCACTTAAGGTTTTTTTTAACGTTTTACGAAAAAAAGAACATTGTTTTAGATAACTCAAATATGTTTGAGTAAATTTAAAATAAAAGCAGGAGTCAAAAAGTCTTAACTAGTAAAAACAGCATGGAATAAACTGAACATATTTCGAAAAAATATTTAAAAAATCAATATCTCGAAATGGGTGAGACTTTGACTAAAATATAATGTTTTCATATAGTAGGACATGACAGTACCGGAGACATGACAGTACCGGAGACATGACAGTACGGGATTAGCCACGTAGCAGGAGGTAGCACGTACCTGGACTAGATCAGCGACTTTTTTTTTTAGCTCTACAATTTTCCCCCGGACGGCAAAAATCAAGGGCCTCTTCTTCACATTTGCTTTCGTTGACCCGAAATCGAATTTGGTGTTTAAAATTTTGTGAAATTATGCTAAAGGACGGTCGCATAAAAGTAAATGGGCCCGAAAAATGTATTTCCTTAAGAATCGATGTTTGTGCTTATGACTTAAAGCCTCGTCAATGTCGAGGTCATTAGAGACGAGGAAGGGCTGTGGCAAGGAACAGGAAGTAATTCGGCGATTACCTTTTGGAGGAATCACCGCGGTCGAATTCACCTTAATTGCTTTCAAAAACTAAGAAAAACCGAAATCAAACCCGCTTATTAATACACTACGCTCGATGCATCTTTATTAACAGCTTGTCAATTAGAGGAGTGAGAAATTTTTTCATATAGTTTCTCTGGAAAATAAGAAGTCTAGCTATACTCTAAGTTGTGAATTTTATAAAAATATTGTTGTCATACCTGTTAAAAAAACTCTATTATCTTGGAATTTCTAATTTGTCTCCAATATCATCCGAATCATGTATTCAAGCAACAAACACTAAAAAGCAAACATCTTGGAAAGCTTTTAGTTGCTTGAAATACAGTAATAACTTCGACGAGTTGTTTTTCACTTCTTTTGTTATCCCGCGTTTTTCTACAATAACGTTACACAACAAGGCATCTTCTCGATCCAAAGATACTAAACTCACAAATGCTCCAGCGATTAAACTACCGACTGACAACTCAAGTGTCAGTTAACTACTCGTCTCTGCCGTTTGTTTGTAGAGATATTACAGGAAATTCCAGAATAACACAGAAAAAGCAGCCCGATGTTTCTCGAACGGCGACAATGCAGCTAACAATGAAAATCACATTAAAGCAATCACAATTAATACAAAATCATTCACAATCATTAGAAAACGCCTTGAAACTAACGTTAAAGATATTTACATGCATTTACACACAAAATTATCATCATAAACCAGTCCAAATCGCCCTCCCAAACATCGCAACTGACATCAACACTTGCAAGTCCAAATTTTAATTAATGATTTATACATAATACTCAGGGGCGTAGCTACTATGGGGCTAGGCGGTGCATTGCACCGGGGCCCTCACGCTCAGGGGGCCCCCAAGCATATATCAAGGGGCCCCTAAGTGCACCTCTAGGGGCCCTCAAGCGCAGTTTAGAGGGCCCACGAGCCTTCACGGCAAACTGGCGACCTTTTTTTTTTAGCTCTACCGTCGTCTAAGGGGCCCCTGAGAACACAGGAGCCCCTCACTGCTCAGGGGGGCCCCAACCACTGCTCAGGGGCCCCTAAAGAACAATTCAAGAGCCCCCATCCTCAGTTCAGGGGGCCCCTACCAGCACACAAAGCAAAAAAAAAGGTCGCCCGTCTGGCCTGAGGGCCCAAATTAAATTTTTTGCACCGGGGCCCTTGTTGACCTAGCTACGCCACTGATAATACTGTCCTTGAACACATTGCTAATGTGACCAATCGTCCTCCTTTAGGGAGGACAGTCCTCCTTTTGGAGGTTCTTTACTTCCTCAAAAAGAATGATATATTGACAGAAAACATTAATTCAATGGAAAAATACTCGTTTGATTAAATAATTAAGAGGGATGTATGCATAATTAGTATATTTTCGTTTGAATTAATAAAATGTTTCATTTATTTTACGTTTTACTGGTTTCTTAAATTTTTTTCGCCCTCCTTTTCTTTGTAAAAAAAATTGGTTCGTCCTGCTTTTCATTATTAAAAAAATTGGTCAGCTTAACATTACATAGCATTTACATAGTTTCTTTCCATAAAACAATGTTCATTTACATAACAAGTATACACAAATTTATATAAAATATACAAAAATCCCTAATTAATCAACTCCCAGATTGATATGCATAGTTCTTCAAAAAACATTTCATACAAGGGCTGCGGCTGGGGCTGTTACAATCTGACTTAAATTGTAAATTACGATCAAAATACAAAAGCTTGTATTTCGCTCTATTTCCCTAGTCAATTTTTTTCTTATGGCTTTACGCCTCGTCGACGTCGAGGTCATTAGAGGCGGGAAAGTACTTATTGCAAGGAAGAAATTCGCTCATTTCCTTTTCATTAAACCATACCGACATTCACCTGGAGTGTTTTGGTGAAACCATGGATAACGAAATCTCGATGACCGAACAGGGATTGGAATCTGCGTCCTCCCGAATGTAAGGCCAGAACGTTACTACTCATCTCTCCGACATTGCAAAATACCGTCAAATAATTGTGGAGGATAATTTCTGGTGGTATAAAATATGCTTGGCTAAAGAAGGTTTTAAAATAGACTACAAGCCACGTTTTAAAATTTTTAACGGAACACTGCAACTGTAAGTTTTACTGCTTAAGTCTCTGAGATTAACCGTCGTAGTTGCACCGCGAAAAATCCACATAACAGAAATGAGATTACAGCTACTGAGAAATCATTCAGAATTATTGAGTATATAATATAACTATGCAAACATCGGAAAATGATTATTAATCATATTACGTAGTCATCATCATGTTGCTGCAGTAACTACAAAATTCAATCGTTTGTCCTCGGTTATCAAATTTTTCACTACTCTGTAGCTTCTAGTTTTATTCCAAACTAGCGCAGAGACATAATGATGTTACTTTCAGCAATAGTATCGTAACAAATACACAGTTACAAGAGATTAAACACTGTGAGCTGTTAAAGCAGCTAGAATGTCGTCGCAGAAGACGAATTTCGGACGAGGAAACACTGAGCGGTTTAATGCTCTATGTAAACAACAAAATATCTGCTTTCGATCACAATTTCAATTTCACACACCACTTGTGGAGAGTAAGAAGGATACATTATAAAATTGTTTTACAGTTTATTCCTTCATCTGACACGCTAATCTTTACTGGATTGCACAATATTTCTTTTTCTATCCAAAACTTCAAATAAAGCAAGAATCATTGTTTTAGCAAGTTCTTTTAGCATTGTTTATTTATTTATTTACCTTTGGACGAAATCTTATTGTAATTTGGTAACTGACAAAAATTTGCTCCGGATGAATTGAACGTAAGATTCCAAATGTTTGTTGGTTAATATGACTACGGTGTATTAAATTTCGATCTTCTGAGATAGTGAAAACCAAATCTTTTGTGGTTAGATTAGGTAAATGAATACCAATCAATAATTTAGTTCCAGTGTGAAGCGTACTTTTTTCAGTTTCAAATAAATATAAAACAGATGATCACTGACATTACAAACATTTACAAGCTGATTTTTATGAAGAGTTTAAAAGTTTTACAAATTCCAGAGTTATGAAATTAATTCGGCTTTTAATTCAGCTTTAACGATACATCACCATACACAGGATTCAGTATATCAAAATCTATAGATACAAAGATGTATTAATTGTATTACATTCAACAACTGCTAAGCAGACGTGTTTGAAATTGTATCAAAACATTTCCTAGCATTCCTCAATTAAAAGACTGAGTTATGCCTTCCATGGAATCATTCTGTGTTTTTATGGTTCTATTATCATAAAAAAATTCAGAGATCCACTTGCAAACCAAATACAGGAATGAAAATCCGAATGTAGTAGGTGATTCATAACTTTTTGCATCGAAATTAGATAGTAACAATTTTGAATTCACGGTACAGCTATCGAGACTTCGGTTTTCGTAGAGTTCCCAGAATGACTTTAGTGAACGTGGAATCGATCCTACTTAAATAGTGAGGCCTAAATTGTGTTCTTACACAGCTAATATTTCCCGTGTCATTACAAAAGATATATTAAAGACTCAACTGAAAAGATAACGACAAAAAGGAATTTGGATTATTTGATCTATCCAGGCAACAAATCTTTTATTTTTACATCCCAATCAGTGAATCATGTGCTATTAGTCTCCTGACATACAGGAAACACGAGGGGAACGTAACACTTCATTAAACCACTCGTGCCCGAAGCCCGACTCGAACCGCGTACCTTTCTTCCGCGAGACAGGGCGCTTCCTAGCCACTAATCTTCCTGCTCGGCATCGGCCAATCTGAGCGACCCACAGCGTTAGAGATTTACCAGCTCATAACTACTCGTTCGGCAACATTTTTCCGCGTTGCAGAACTGTTCTGTTACTTCCTTGAAGCATTAAATTCAATAAACAACACGTTAAAAAAATTTGTTTGCTGTACATCATTAAACTAGGCGTTAGAATCATATTTCACTTGTTATATTTCACCCATTCACTATTGATGTTTAGTTGTTTTAATTTTTTTATCTTTTGCTTCGGATTATAGTTTTATTTTTTTACTTCAGTGAGAATTTTTTACCGTCTACCTGCGGGAGGAGTAGGAGTAATATTAGCATTAGATCGGACTAAGAGGTTGGCCTACAAGAATAAGTTGATGCCACAAATAGAGTATAATACATGATATACATCATTAACTCCACTCGTGACCATCAATAGTTGCACAATATTGTTAATTACGGAAGCTTTCAGTCCATAATTTTTTGATATACCTTCCATCTTTACATCAGCAGTCGAATACAGAAGTGCAATGTGTAAAATTTTGCCAATATTCACCAAGGAAGTTAATTTTCAATCAAATACTGAAAAAGCTGGAATCTAACTTTATTTATAACTTTTTAAAAAAGGTAGGAATGTTCAATGTTTTAAGGATCTTTTCTTGGTTGTAGTGAGAGAAAATCAGTTTTCTTTCGCTAAAATACATCCACAAACTTTTTTTTTTACGAACGCATATCTCACTGATTCCATCTCATGCTACCGGCAATATTTATTTAATAATTCTTTAAGTTCATGGTTTTTTTTTTGTTGTACGTTCTGTAGGTTCAAAAACAGACTTATGAGTAAAACCGGATAACAGAACGTTAGGGAAAGTAGATTCGTTAAATTAATACTAAAGTAATCAATTTTGTAAATATATTATGTGCCATGTAGCAGACAGCTACATCCAACGGCTCTGTAACGTTTCCACAAATTTAAATCCAGTGCAAATATCATTTTTTTGTATTAAATTTCGTGTTATTTTATGTTTTTGAAGACGAATGTAATACATAAATTGTTTCGTGTCCTACCTTTTGTTCAAAACTAACATTTTGTTTGAAAGCGGTGACTTTTTTACTAGTTATTGACACTAAATAACTCTCAAATGAATTAAGAAAGTACAAATCAACTAATTTAATGTCTGTGTAATACATTTGTTGCCTTACTGTAATCACTAATCAAGTTTATGAAACGAATAAACTGAAATGTATTCCGTTTTTTTGTGGGTCGAGTACGTGACAATTTTTCACAGTAACATGAGTGTACCACCTACCGGGTATAGTACTGTCTTTGCAGTTGTGTATAATGGGTTGAATAATTCCCAGGAGGAAATTTAGCGATGTGCGATTCAGGTCGTTCGGATTAATATGAGCATGGTAGTACCTTATATACTGAATTATAATATGAACAATCACTATGGGCAGTTACACTAAAATCCTTCCATTACATTTCTCGTGATGCGCGAACATAAAGACAGACAAACTTTCCTAATTTTAAAGGTCTGGCGTCACTATCGTCAGTAGTGCAGAC
>JARYHS010011381.1:0-17430 GCA_031002005.1 Vandiemenella viatica | reverse complement strand
AGATAGTAAACAATCAACACAATTATTCATTAGCATAATGAATAATTGTGTTGATTGTTTACTATCTGAAAAATTGTTAAACTGAAGTTCGAAATAGATGATCAAATCCAAAATTGACTCAATGCGAATGTGAAATTGCTTTCCAATGATATTAATTACCTTAAAACAAATGGGAAACCAGTTTTAGACATCATTCTAACGTTTATAGTTATCGGGTCGTGAGGCTCTTTCACATGGTAACAAGAAAGTAGTCTTCTACTTACAATGCCGCTGAGAGCGGAGTGTATTCTGAGTAGCTGCCGACACAGTGTCTGGCCACTCGGTACAGCCGGTACAGCGTTTTGTCTGTGTCTGCAGCGACGTTAGTTGGCAGCAGCTGTCGAAAGTTTACTGCAGACGGCTCCAGCTGGGGGGCTTCGTTCAACCGGCACATTCGCTCTTTAGCTGACCTGCCGTCATGCTTGGAAGCCTTCCGTTTCCTTCTTGTCGGCACTCTCTGTTCTCTCCATGCATCCCTCGTAACGATGTAGCAAAACGCTTGAAGACGTGGGGCTAGACATGTTACCTGTCAGAGGGATCAGATATTAGAAACACTGTCAGGAAACATTGAGAAGCTATCACTAATCCACAGTCTAAACTAGCCGACAGTGCCGATAAAAGGAAACAACGCCATAACGCACTTTGAATTATCCGAACAGAAATACTGTAAATAACAGTGCCGCACTCATTGCAAGTTCCTGGAAATTACGTCTCAGCGAAATTTCCTGAAGGATGTCACTAAACATAATCACTGATCTACTAATAATGCTCAAAAACAGCTTGCACGATATGGAATATTCCATAAAACAATATCAAAACTACTTGATTACTACTGAAATGCATCAATTGAAAATATTTTTAGAAACAATATTAACGTAGTTAAACTATCATACAAAAATAAGAAAGCTCATAAATTGAAGTCACATCCCATGAAAAGACTTTAATACGTTTCAGGTAGGTTGTACTATCAACCATAGATACCAACATAACAAACTCATCACAGTAATAATAATCGTTAATTTTGTGTTTGATTTTCTCCATTACTCAGTCTCCGAATTTGACTAAAAATTTAAATTACCGATGTTTCTAAAATATCACTGAGAACATCCGTTAATATTTTGTACGGAAAAACTTGAACCAAGTTGTATTATGAAGACATCGGAAACTTAGAACACAAGAAGCCATAACCTTGTAACGGCACAACATGTTCGTATTACATTTATTAGTATTTACGGGAATTATAATATTTGGTATTCGCAAAGCAGAAAAATAGCAATAATTTCGGAGGCTGAGTGAATATGTTTCTGTGTTAATGCGTTCCAAGACCCGAGAGGGTCTAGCTAAGCCAATTTTTTGTGCTTCAGTGCATCTGGGAAGAAAGGATACAATGCAAATAAGCGCGCCAGAATCAATCTGACACAGCTCCTAATCGAAACCGCAGCAAATATATTATTTTTTTTTCGGTAAATACCTTGTAAAGTATTAACGTATGCGCCAAATCATTAAGCTTTGTTTTATTATCTGGACCGGTGAAAGATGTGCCGGATGTGGCCAGCTACCATCGAGTTTTCTTGTGATCGGAAAGAGTACCAAATTCCGAGTTGAGAACGCGAGGAGAGTTGGAAAGACCTTTCATTCTATGTACTACTTCAGATAAAAAAAAAGGACATATGGCATTGTTAGCCATGAGACGCCGAAGAGTAGTGCGGCCGCCGGTTGACAGACTTTCGATTTGCCGCGCATGCGCATTCCAGCCGAGACCGGGATTCGAACCGGGGACCTTCCGACCCCTTGTCACGCGTCTTAACCAACTGAGCCATCAGACCAATCGTATTATTTGTGATGATAACAAGTTATTACGCACGTGCCGGGCTCATCGAGAAAAAAGTGGAGATAATCTTGGTTTTGTGGTAAGGATACTCGTTAGAAGAGAAGTTGTTATCTAAATAGCTCTTAATAACTTAATCAAGTTCACCCACATGAAGTCAAAGGAAGATTTGCATTTGTTAAAGTGCTTTTCTTGAATTTAATAAAGAAGGAGCTAACTGAAACATTTTCTAATTATTTTCGGCCGAGCCCGCAAGGTGGCAGACGCTCCGTCCAGCTGATGCCAGTGTCAGTTCCGCCTTCCACCCTGACTGTTATTTCAGACAGCTGAGGATTTTGGCAAAACCAATATATAAACTTAAACAAAATATTCTTACTCACTGGAAAAGGAACATAAAATTTATCCCTCGCCTTACAAAACCCTCATGTCTGCGCGTCCTTGGTAGACCTGCCTACTCGTATCCGGCTGCACGAAGCGGTCCACCGCATTCATTAAGTCACTAGTCGGTGACGTCACTTCTCGCACTTGCAGGGCACTAGAAGGCTCAGTCTTTTTCGCTGCCAGTAAACAGTAATATCGGAAACAGTCCTATGGTGAAACGACATGCGCGTTTTCTCAGTAAGCGAGCGTCCATAAACCACGTAGCTCCATTTTGGCCTCCTGTGAAGCCACTACCCCCACGTAGCCCGAGGTGGCCTTTTTCTCTAACACCCACCCTCCCCGCGTAGCTCATAGCTTTTTTCCACATTGATTCTAGAAGACATATTGTACTGTTTTCTTTTATCATCCTATTGTAAATTACTTATGGAGATAATTATATCACGGAAATAAATATTTACATGCTTCTGTGTGTTCTGTATCTCTTTCTAACTGTGAGAAATATTAAGAAAAAAACGTTACGTGGCCTGGCTCGAAACCCCGCCCCCCCCCCCTTCTCCCCACGTAATATCTTTCGCCAATCAAAAGACTTTGGCGATAAAATGTCTAAGAACTTACGACTCACATCACTTACTGATCTGCAATTGTAATTATGAATACTTTAATTTTTCTCAATTGTCTCCGATTTGCGTTTCAACCAATAAATAAAGTCACGAATTCTTACCATTCAAAGTCTTTTAAATAACTATGTTCGCAGCATAACTGATTTATTTAAGTTACTATGCACTCCGATATTATTTGTGGTGATGATTTATTAATTGGAACAAATGATATTACTACCATTTTTGTATATGAGTCGTCTGATAATCATGAAATAGGAATTATCAGTGTATACCAGCAACAGAGTTTACAATATATATTACAAATCTCTTTTATAACTGTGTTGAAACATTTTTTCCAGAGTTATCGCAGTGTTTGGATGTTAACTTAATTGTTTTTTTCTTTCTTTTTTTTTTTTTTTTTTTTTTTTTTTTTTTTTTTTTTTACCCTCCATTAAATATGGAAAGAAGTGTGTCCAAAGAAGGAGAGACCAGAATATGGCCCCCTTTTTAAGACTCGCGGTGTTAATTGAGCAGACGGTGAAAGATAAAATTTTTGGAAGAAGGCAAAGATGAGAATAAATTATATATGTAATTGACAAAAAACATTGTATGGGTAGTTTGAGGTATGGATATTAGGTTAAATAGGAAGAAACAGAGTATTTTAACAAATCAGCCACGGGACTGATGGCAGAGGAAATCAAATCCGCGATTCATCACATATTTGTTAACCCACAGTCTAGCTGTTGCGCTCATAGCGATCACTTCCGTGTTCCGGAGCTTAGTCAGTCTCGTAAACAGTCAAGTGAACTTACAGTCCGTCAATGCAGTGAAGTGTGAATAAAATTTGAATTGCCTGAAGATATAGGCTTAAATTCTTAGCATCTTCTGAAAGCCTGGGCCGTGGCCTAACATGGAAGAGCCCCCAGACACGGGGCAAATAATCAACGCGGCACTGCAGCCGTGTTATTTTCCAGAAACAGCCTTTTCAGCCCCGACGATGATGCACTTCCAACAAGGTATCCAGCCACAGCCATCTCATCTTCATCCGCTCAACTACCCAGGTAACGACGCTGCTTCTGCAAGCTGCCCCTCGATCGCAGTGTTGAACAATGTAAATTCGGAAGAAAGAACTGTTAAACGGTCTCGCATAGAGGGAAACCCTACTGAGCTACCGAACGAAGAAATGTCCACTGTAACGTTAAACAATCCGGTGAGTGTGCCCCAGGAGTTAGCTTCCATGTCATCAATGGTGTTTTACCCAACTACTTCAGTCGCAGAAATAGATCATCAATATGATAGCCGTGATCCAACCCAAAAAACATTAAACGAGGGTACGGGCAAGGATATCACAACCATTCCCGTGGATCGTGAAGGAGTTCAAAGTATATTATCGATCAATCGGAACCCTACTAACCAAAATAGTATACCCCAGGTCACAAGCCCCATCTTAAATTCCAATAAAGACAGAAGTAAGAATAACCGATACAGCCGCACAGACACGGGTCCATACTTCGTCTTTGTAGAAAGTGTGGATAAAAATATTCGTAGACTTCACCCCATGTCAATAGGGAAACTTCTTTATACACATAGCCCAGCACATAAGCATAACATCATCAATATCATAGTGGCCGGGAGAAACAGGTTAAAAATCGAAACCAATTCAGCAGACTCTGCTAACTTGTTGGTTCAGTCTACAGTTTTCAAGGACAGAAACCTAGAAGCATTCATTCCAAATTTTTTAATAAACAAACAAGGTATTATCAGGGACGTAGACACCTCCTGTCAGAAGAAGAAATCCTACAGGCGATAGAAAGCCCCTATCCAGTTATCGCAGTTAAACGGTTTACCAAGAAGAACTCATACCAAAATAATGATAGGAGAATACCGATACCAATATGCATGATCACCTTTAGATCACAATCCCTTCCGGACCACATAGCAATCTTTGGAGCACGTTGCCCAGTCGAACCTCATGTCCCACAAATTCTCGTTTGTGATAATTGTTTACGTTTTGGCCATAGTACAGGGCGTTCGCCGGAAAACGCTACCCTCCCAGTCTGTTGCCGTCGGCAACTTCCTCGGTCATTGGAGCCAGCAGTTTCCGCCACGCGGCACCGTGAATCACCGCACTGTTTAACACCTCCGCTGCCCCAACAGTGCAGTGCAGTGACCCTTACATTGTTAAGAACGGTTTCTTTGCATTGTAGATAGTTTGTGACTTCAGTCTCTTATTAATCAGTGTTGTGAATAAACGTTTCTTTGCGGTTTGGCTGGTTTGGGGCTTCATACTCTTATTAATCTGTACCGTGTTTGAGTGTGAGTAAAATTATGGTACGTTACAGTTTGCAACAAAGAATATTTCTCTACGATACATATGTGAAGAAGAAGTCGTTTAAAAAGTGTCGCAGTAAATTTCGTCGCGAATTTCCTGGCGCTTTACTGCCAGCTAAATCAACAATTCTGCGTCTGGTTAAAAAAGTAAGAGAAACGGGTTCATTTTTTAACAAAAAGAGACTGTCGGTCAACCGTATTCTCACAGAGGAGAAAATTGACGATATCGCTTTTCGACTAGAACAGTCACCCAAAAAATCATTAAGTCAGTTAGGGCAGCGTGTGTCTCGAAATATGTTCAGAAGATGTGAAATGTGCATTACACAAGAGGGTCAACACTTCCAGCATCTTTTATAAGGTAAGCTAATGAATTACGTCACATTTAAATGCTTAGCACACAAGTTTATGAAGTTTATGAAGCGTAATTATTATGAAATAGTCCGCGGCCGACGGTCGAACAATGCCGGAAACTGAGCGCTCGCTCGCCGGGAGCAGTTTCTTCCTTGTAGCGCTAACAGTGGGTTGCGTTTCCCGGCGAACGCCCTGTATAACTCAATGCCGTAGCTCTCCCCGTTTCAATAAGTGCGGAGGCCCACATACTATGGAGACGTGTACCAGCACAGCTGATCCACAATGTGTGCATTTTCACGGTCCTCATTTATCCAATGACAGAATATGTCCCGTAATAGTTCAACAACAAAAAGCACGTGAGGCAGCGGCCCCATAATATAGCCTCTCCCACGCCGAACTGGTATCCCACCCATCGTCATACATATTCGCAGGCAGCCAGCGCCGCTCCGCTGTATTACGACGAAAAGCAATTCCCCCCGCTCTCTCCAATGGCAGTGCAGCCACTCAGTTTAACCTCAACAAATGCATTCCAAAACTGTCCTATGATCCCTATCCAACAAAATCAAGAGTTACGTCACCAAAGTAAAACACTCTCTCCAAACCAACCGAAATATACTACTACTACCGTAGGCCGCAACAAGCAAAGGCCAGCAACTCCAAAAGAACAAAAGTCCCAATACCCTCCTGTTTATCAAAGAATGTATGTACCCCATCAAATACCAATAACACCTATCACACAGAATTCCTACCATCCTCAGCCCAAGGATAAGGAAAAGTCCCTCTCACCCGAAAAAGTAGCACTCATTGTGGTGGGTGCCTTGGTGGGCAAACCACATTACAATTATCTTTCATACCTTTATGATTAATAATTGTGGATTTTTAATTTTAATTTTTTATGAAGGAGTGAAAATTTATTAATTTTGCAAGAATCTCGACGTTAGTTGGAATTCAGGTAAAATTGTCACAATATGACATTTATTTTCTTATCACTGGCGATTACAAGTCTGAGCGAATTTACCGTTAACATTAACACAAATTGGCAAAATCATAAAAGCAACGCTCAGAGTTACAATTAGCCGTCATGGGCAAGCAAACAATTGTATATTTACTTTTAAATATCTCAGAATCAAAATGCAAGAAATAATGACAACTGGAAACAATGAAAAATACAAGTTATGACTACCTCAGACAAAGGCATCATAATACTGTGACTTTACAGTTAAAAAGAAAATCATGGGCGCCAGAATGAACAATATATCATTCGAAAATAACTAGTTCTGGCAAATTATGCCGCTAGCTCAGGGGTTTTTTACAATTACAAAGTGAGAACATGGACCTATCCTCTCAAAGTCGCTTACGGGTTCTGTTTCACGGAATGCACAATCACATGGCTTGGTCGTAATCAATTACCATTGTAGTTCTGCGTCTGATGTCTGTGATGAGTGTAGCGGACCCACGATATGTGAGATTATCTCACAAGTCGGCTATAGGCATCTCTGGTCTGGCAATGCGCATCATCGCATTACCGGCTGTGTTGCGGTGATAACCTTGCTCCAGCAAGGCAAGCTGCGGTTAGCGAAAGAAGTCAACTTTCCAAGTCAACCTCGACTGGTGCGATCGAAGTTAGAATCTAGAATCTCAGCTCCTCGCTCTTCGGTCCACGAGGAAACTTCTTGCTCCGCCCATTTGTAGTCTCGAAGCTCACATACAACAAAAATTCCCAGGATTTTGAGTTATACGCTCATTTTGATTGGACCTTCAGGTCGGCACCTAATGTCACGTGATATCCTCGATATGTGATTTGGCCAAAGAATCCAACAGAGGTCGGACATATTCGGCTAAGTTCGCCGGGCGAGAGAACATTCGGGTTTCGGACGGCAGGCTTTTCCCGCTCGGTGAGTGACCCATCCCCAGGGAGCAGTGTGTGTGGTCTGGCAAATCCCAAATCTGCGACGTCCTGTCGCCATGGCTCGGAAAGACCAAGATTAGCTTCAAGCCTACATAGCTCAATAACTCTTTAATATTCGCTTTGCTACGATACACTGTATAAGTTCACCATTTCATTACAGTCCTCACTTGGAATCTTGCGTACTTTATAAAATTACAACAAAAATCTATTCACGTGGTCGCCCAAGATTTATGTAAATTACCCTTATATTATTACATATATAATAAAAATGCACCTTGTAACGTGGCGACAGCGCGGCTCGTTACAATATGGCCGGCCGTTGGTGAAAATAAAATTATGGTACAATAATTTTATTTTTAACTACCTAATTCTACCTCCATTGTGACTCAACAACAACTGAAGCATTTTTTTACAATCACATAAATTTTAAATGTGATTCCAATAACCATCGGTATTCCTGCCTTGTAAGGTGAATATCATAACGGGAGCATATGTCCTTTTGGCCGTCTTACAATTCTTTACAAACAGAAGCACGTGAATTCAGGTAGCCTTCCCAAATACAAAGTTATAATTAAACACAATACTAAAATATACATGAAAATAAATTATTTACATACATGTTTAAATAATAATCTTGAAAATAACTTGTATCAAATCTTATCATTAAATTAATAAAATGAAACACATTAATAAAACAAAACATTGTCAGAACACTTATGCAGAAAGTGGTTGAACTATACATTGTATTTACAATTTAGCGTGATGTTTTACTCATGTGCATAAAAATAATTCTGGCTTCAACAAACATCCATAAAGATGCTAGAGGTGAGCGTAAAATATCTCATTACATTGCGCGGTTTTAATCTCAAAACAACGGAATAGTTTAGTCGGATTCGGTGACGTGATTTTCGTCATGACCGACGGTTAATTGAACAAGCATTTCATAGAGAAGGTGTGTTCGTGTTCATGGTCAAACATCACTAACTGTAATCTTGGATCTGAATGACGCGGCATTTACTTATAATTCTACGCGGTGTGGAATGAACGAATTAAGTACATGTTTTCGTGTGTTACGTAAATTATGAACCTTACTGGTTGAATGTTAGGTGGTCTCCTAATTAGTCTCTCATGTGTCGACATCTCTAACTTTTAACATACCGTCTGTGAAGTGATTGCGAATTTTATGGCGAAAGGTACCTGTATTTGCTCATGGGTATATGTAATGGAATTTCTATAAAATTTACCATTCCCATATGAGACATTATACACATTATGCGGTTTGACGTGAACTTTCATCATCGTCAACCAAAGTCGTTGTAGCATCTTTGCATACAAGCGAACCCCGCACATAACCACTCCGCACATAAATGAAAGGATAATGAATAGCGTAACTATCATTCCTCAGTAACATTACGATTCCTTCACAACGGGTCTATTGATGACTCGAGATTATCTTGACATTCAAAGAATATAATATTTCTCTTTATTTAGGAGTTATTATAACCGTTTTAACATATCGTTTACTCCACGTTTTAAGCCGAAAATCCATCCCAGTTAGCGAATATTTTCCTTTTATACACTTATGCTTCTTTAGCTTGTATGAAAAAGGTTATAAGCTTTGTGCATAGAAAGGTCCGATCTCAGGTGTTCCTTTTGCCAATACAAAGCAATTTTGAGATTTCACGCTAGCAGAATACTATGAATCTATATAAAGCAAAAATATAAACTTTGAAATTATTTGCGTTGAGTGCACACAATCCTGAGCTAAATGTATGCTGTCCAACAATAGTTTTAATCTAATTTACGGAATACTATACAATTTACAGTAAGGGTACGCGAAATACCGCTAGAACGAGGCGTGAAACTTTTGTTTTCTTTCCCATTCATTCTTGGGTATGCGCTACCTGCCAGAATTCTAGGAACCTGCCGGTTGAGTTCTGCTGCCTACCTGCGTTAATGACCTCAGCTGTTCGATGGCAGCTGTTTCCCCACTCTTTCGAAACCGTTACTTTGTCACTCTGGCAACCGAATAAGGCCAGAAATATAGCAGGAAAACGTCGATATCACCAATAATCTTATTGTTCACGTCTTCACCATCTGTGCATTTATCATATACAAAATTCCTTTTCAATTGAAGTTAGCATCAAATATAATTACCTTAACTTGCAAAGTTAGCTGAATTATTGAATATATCCCGTAAATAAAGTTTTTCCCTTTAGCCTTTATAAATGCAGTCGCCTTTAACTTTTTGCTCTTCGACCTCGCTCTACTGTATCGTTAGCAAAATAACAGCAAGGTATTGTGAAAGCTATCCTGTGTATCTGTAATCCTTCGATTTATGATTCCTAATTTCTGTGATGACTAATACAATTTGAAAAAAATCTTTCTGGCAAGGTTTCGTGTTCTATAGGGAATTATCTATGGCACTATCGCTACCCTTGATAGATACACAAAACAAAGAAGTAAAATACGTTGATCAGATAACATTCGATCTTCGATCAACACAGACAAAGCGATATTACGCTCGCTGTACACTTCTGCTCAGAAAAGATATAATGCAACTACCTAAGGTAAAATGTTACATCGAACTCCTGCATCACAAAATGTTGAAAACCTTTTCGTTTATGTCACAAAATACATCCTAGAAAGCATATCACAATATTTGTATCGCTGTCAGATTCATTGTGATTGCGAAGACAAGAAATTGTGCTTGCTACTGGCGCTTCATTTTCCGCGAGTGCGTATCAATTTATTTGGCTCAGGAAAACATTTAATATTTCAGGATTTTTATCAAATCAAGTCCAATTAACAGCGTGAAAGTCAAAAGTGACTATTAATATTTCACGTGGACAAAATATAAAGTTCGGATTAGCGAAATAAGCATTACAAATTCCGAATATGGAAATATCCTAAGTAGCTTTAACTGTAAGTGCAAATTTGGTAACTGGAATTTTAATTTTCCGTTTATCTAATCTTTCCAGCAAAACAGACGGTTTAGACTAGCGGAACTGGCATCGGCGTTTTTCAAGCATCATTAATTTCGGTAAGGCATCTAACCTTAAAGAATGTATACTGTACTGTACATTTTTTTTTTTTTTTTTTTTAATGATCCATATCTGACAATTTAATAGTCATTCTTTTCATCATCGTATTTGGCACGCTACACAACTTGTTGAACAATGCCTACAAGGCGAATTTGAGACGTCCATGGATTCTTTTTATCACATAATTCCTTTCGGAATACACGCTCATCGCATATTTATTGAATGCGATAAAACGCTGATGCGAGGCGAGAAACGTTTGGCACTCAGTGATGACCCTAAGTCCGACATCTGCGTTCCCTAACAAAATTCTCGGAACACGCATTGTGCTAGCGGATCCCTTAGCCTTGCTAATGGGCTCAGCTGACGACCAGGTACCTGGCTTACATAACATTCTCGTCTGTCTTCCCTTCCAGCTGATTTCATTGATCCGCCAGAATTTAGTTTCTGCAGCAAAATACTTGTCTTTTGACCTGAACGGGCACAGAAAAATTTCCCGTTGCTTTTCGATCATGGCGGTGTATATGCTATCATGCCTTTCTGTTCCATGGATACTCAAACCGAAACGCTTTACACAAGTTTTCCGGAACTGCGCGTCTGACCAGACGCATTCCGTACTCACAACTGCGATCTGCAGTGACTTTTGCACTGTATCAACGCTTTTGCTGACACTATGCTCAGTAATCTGCCGCGTCACTGTCACGTCTTCGAGCAGTGTCCGATTGAAAATTTGTATTTCCGGAACTGCTTCGACCATACAATCGACAGACGTAATGGTGGAATGCCCGCATTCCTCAGAGTTTACCAGCTGTTGGTCTGTATTTTGGGTTGGCTCTACTTGTGCAATTTCGATCCATTCATCGGTAATCGCGGCAGTTGATACTTCTGTGTGTTTTTGTGACTCAGAATTTTTCTTTAATCCCTCCTTTTGTGGATCAATTGGCCCGCTTAAGTTATTAAGCATATTGTTCATCAACTTCTCTTGGGAATTAAATCGTGCATCGATATGCTTGATACAGGAATCAAATGGTGAATTAAATTCCTCATTAAAGTCTTCCCTTTGTGAATCAAATAGTGTATTCAATTGTTCCCTTTGTGAATCAAACAGTGCTTCAAAATGCTTGTTTAATTCCAGAAATTGCTGCCTATTTTCCCGCCTATGTGAATCAAATTGCTGCATTAGTTGTTGCGTCGATTGCTCTATTGCAGTTATCAACATTAATACCTGCTGTGATGAGAGGGGTGGTGCTTCTACAGGAATTTGTGTCATTTGTTGCGTCTGTTCTGAGTAAGCGGGAGTGTTCTGCATTATCTCACCTACAGATGACGGAAAATTTTCCATATCTTCCTGTGGCGACAAAGTAGACTGCGAACTATATGAGTGGGTCGGAACTTCAGAACTTACGTTCCCCTCCCCTGCAGCCAATATTCCGCATTCTGTTAACTGAACCTCGTTCATGATTTCGGGAGATTTTTGCCTATCAGACTGATCTTCCATATCGAAATCTTTTATCGTACGAGATCGTAGCTTCATATGAACACACAAACAATGAATTTACACCGCAATTGTGCAATGACGAAATCTAAATTCACTAGCAACAAAAATACCGCGAATTTCAATACACACAAATACATATACCCCTCCAAAATACAGCAAGAGAAAAGCAACGATGAATCATGCAACACAACACCATGAATGCAGACTTACTTTCAAACACATGGGCAAAACATGTGTGTCTTTAATTTTCTTAACAGCTACCATGCTTTAAGAAATCAACACTGAAGTTACTCATTTAAAAATTTGAAACTGATCACAAAATTGTTACAATACAAAGTGTATTGCATCTCAATTGAAATACACAAATGAACTTCTTTTAATGCGTTGAAACAAAATAAATTTTATGCATTGAAACAAAATGAACTTTATGCATTAAAATACAAGTGAAACATCAAAATAAAATCTTGTATGAATATCTATTGACTACAAGAATAATAAAACAGCCAAAAACCATGTGCAACATTCCATGAAACTTTCTGAATTTGGGCTCCAAATTGTATTAATTTGAATTAGTGCCACCAAGTTCGCAGACATTAAGAAGTAATGTCTCATCTGGCACCAGCGTTGGGCGACATTATGTGGTGGGTGCCTTGGTGGGCAAACCACATTACAATTATCTTTCATACCTTTATGATTAATAATTGTGGATTTTTAATTTTAATTTTTATGAAGGAGTGGAAATTTATTAATTTAGCAAGAATCTCGACGTTAGTTGGAATTTAGGAAAAATTGTCACAATATGACATTTATTTTCTTATCACTGGCGATTACAAGTCTGAGCGAATTTACCGTTAACATTAACACAAATTGGCAAAATCATAAAAGCAACGCTCAGAGTTACAATTAGCCGTCATGGGCAAGCAAACAATTGTATATTTACTTTTAAATATCTCAGAATCAAAATGCAAGAAATAATGACAACTGGAAACAATGAAAAATACAAGTTATGACTACCTCAGACAAAGGCATCATAATACTGTGACTTTACAGTTAAAAAGAAAATCATGGGCGCCAGAATGAACAATATATCATTCGAAAATAACTAGTTCTGGCAAATTATGCCGCTAGCTCAGGGGTTTTTACAATTACAAAGTGAGAACATGGACCTATCCTCTCAAAGTCGCTTACGGGTTCTGTTTCACGGAATGCACAATCACATGGCTTGGTCGTAATCAATTACCATTGTAGTTCTGCGTCTGATGTCTGTGATGAGTGTAGCGGACCCACGATATGTGAGATTATCTCACAAGTCGGCTATAGGCATCTCTGGTCTGGCAATGCGCATCATCGCATTACCGGCTGTGTTGCGGTGATAACCTTGCTCCAGCAAGGCAAGCTGCGGTTAGCGAAAGAAGTCAACTTTCCAAGTCAACCTCAGACTGGTGCGATCGAAGTTAGAATCTAGAATCTCAGCTCCTCGCTCTTCGGTCCACGAGGAAACTTCTTGCTCCGCCCATTTGTAGTCTCGAAGCTCACATACAACAAAAATTCCCAGGATTTTGAGTTATACGCTCATTTTGATTGGACCTTCAGGTCGGCACCTAATGTCACGTGATATCCTCGATATGTGATTTGGCCAAAGAATCCAACAGAGGTCGGACATATTCGGCTAAGTTCGCCGGGCGAGAGAACATTCGGGTTTCGGACGGCAGGCTTTTCCCGCTCGGTGAGTGACCCATCCCCAGGGAGCAGTGTGTGTGGTCTGGCAAATCCCAAATCTGCGACGTCCTGTCGCCATGGCTCGGAAACACCAAGATTAGCTTCAAGCCTACATAGCTCAATAACTCTTTAATATTCGCTTTGCTACGATACACTGTATAAGTTCACCATTTCATTACAGTCCTCACTTGGAATCTTGCGTACTTTATAAAATTACAACAAAAATCTATTCACGTGGTCGCCCAAGATTTATGTAAATTACTCTTATATTATTACATATATAATAAAAATGCACCTTGTAACGTGGCGACAGCGCGGCTCGTTACATCATAGAGAAGATATTGCAAATGATTATGAAGATGATTCAAGAATTTCCAGTAGCTCCATCTGATACTTTCCAACTCGACCCATTTCGTGACCTTCTTACCAACCTAGCAGGAACAAATTAAAGAACCGAATAATCTCTCTAAAACTAGTCAATTGTAGGATTTTACTCATTGTAATGTCGAAAAAAAAAAAGCCCTAAGGAACTAACAATAATGTATATTTCACTGTATCATTTGTAATTATGTCTGAGGAAGTTTATTTAAACATAATGTGTCAAACCCCTTTAGGGGATAAACAAAAATGTTCCTTTCTGATTTTATCAGTTTACCTTGTTCTATCGTTTATATTTTACTAATCATGTCAAGTCTTGCTCTCTTACCTATATGTAAATGTTTATATATGTATGTACAATTCGATGATGGTTGTATAGTGCCTAGGCGCTTAAAGTCAAATAAAAAAAATTGTTAACCTCTGGAGAAAGAAGTAAGAAAATGGTTGATTAAATGTTTCGTTTGGAACGTGGTGATGCACGATGCAGAGACTTTGAGAAAACCAGAAGAAAGGAAACTGGAGGCTCTCTGGATGTGGACTGCTATTATAAAGAAATACCAGGACGCGATGAGCTCTGGAGAGAAGAGAAATATTGGGAAGACTGTCAGAGTAGAAGCAGTCCTGGCATTTGATAAGACATCAAAGTATTATTACAGACGTTTTGAATGGTGTTGAAGATGGAAAATAGGAATAAAAGGTGTTGAAGTTATTTAAGTACTGAAGATCCACATTTGTATGGTGTAAATAGCAGAGAAATTGAATTAATGAGAATAAACGGGGAGAACATATTACGTCGAGATGTACGTTAGTGCAGAACAGTGGTGCCACACGCCTACGCAAACTGATAGAGGAGGAGCAGGCCTAGGGTACTCTCACCTTACGATATAATGGCGAGGTGAACGTTTCAGTGATGAGGGCGAAGCCAACGACCAGAACGAGTTGCAGGTCGACTGCCATGTGTGTTGACGCTGTCTGAGCTCCCAACACACTGCCTGTCAACCCAGCAGTCGTCCTTATCGCCCGTCGCGTGCCCGGCTATGAGTCAGCTTCCTGTGCCCCGATATCCTGGCAAACATTCTTCCTCCAACAGGATTGCGACATTCACTGCAGACTGAAGCTCTGTCCGCATTGGCTGTCAGAACACCAAATGCAGATTCTGGATCCGAACAGGTGTTAATCTATGTTTACGTGGCACAGGTGAAAGTCGGCCATTTAGGTTTGGGTTTTCCGTTGATTCCCCAAATCACTCAGGACAATGCGGTATGTTACTTAGAAAGACCGTGGCCGAAATCCTTCCCGTTCCTTTCCCCGAGCCATCTCCCGCCTCTAATGACAAGGACGTCGAGGAGGCGTAAAGCCATAAGCAAAAAAAGATGTGGCTTTCGGAAAGTTACTCCTCGTGGAAGTACTGATCGTAGATCACTCGCTGAAGTCTAAAATTACAGTTAGTCTATTGAGTAATTATGGTGGGGATTTGAGGATGAAAAAACAATTTCGGCACAATATCGGCCTATGCTCGAAAAAAGCAAAGAAAAAATATAGAAATGGTATATGGTTAGATTGAGTATGCAACGTTGTGACCTCATTAGCTAAATGAAAAGTAATTAATATAATTATTTTATTAATTTTTATCATGAAGGTAGAATTTTAGTGAATATTTTGTATGAGAGTTTTATTAAAATTACTGATAAGACATTTTTTTATAACAACAATTAATTAAAATCAATCAACTGTAATTCTGCGGGCGCCAGGGTATTTTACATCAAATACACAAAATTACACAGTGTAATATTCAATATTTTGTCAAAAGATTGTTTGTCCGGGCAGTGAGACTTCTTATCTACAGGGTCGTAGCTGGGCAATGCTATGAACTTTCACTTGTAGCTAGCACACTGTCCTTCATATGGCGATATAATTACCGAATTTGATGTCGGCCACACACACTGGATGAAGTTTTCTTCTCTGCTACGGACCAGTGTGGCACAGTTCCTCAGGACGCCCTTTGCCTGAGCACATCTGCTCTAACAAAATAGCTGATGTCCCGTTCCAGGCAGCACAGTCCCATTAGCGCACAGACAGTGCAGATCGACCGATCGTGAATGCCGGCCTCCGTGTCACATGGAAAAAACAGAAATTTTCGCAGATCACCCTGTTTGTCTACCTGGCACGCACAAATCTCCCCTCCATTAGGCCCACACTGTTCTCCCCTCGCTAATTCTAGGAACAGGCCTGCTGGTATTCCTCAGATCTGCCGCTCCATACCTTTGCACAACGCCCAAATGGCCACTAAAATATTCCACATTTTATTAATAAATCTAACGTTTATGAATGTAACGAGCAGTACGAGACGCGTTCATTACATGTTTCCCTTGGTTCGCCAAATTTAAATAAATCTAGTTTATTTAAATTTTCACAATTAGAAATATACAAATTTGCCTTCCTCGTCCATTATAATCTAACAATAATTATAAATCTGGTATCCTGTATTCTACCCTATTTCATCACAAGTTCCACCAACATGAATATTTAACCGAACATATGTCCCTTGGCTACTTTGTACATAGACTTTTCTTACTCCCATCCTAGATTGTGGGTAGATTTGTGCAGGCCTTAAATACATAATTCAAACTTATCAAATATAACTTTATATATAACAAATTATTGAAGTGATGTATATGTTCTAATATAATAACAGTTTATATCAAATTGAAAATTTAAATCAGAAACCACTCTTAATTAATGTAGCGTTAGTAAAACATAAGTTGTGATTATAATAGTCATACAACACATAGGATCAACTGAACATAATCTTCATATATAATACATTAATAAAAGCATTAGAGAACATATCCTTATCTGAATAATAATAATAAAAACTTTTAAGCAGTGAAGTCATCATCTATGATGTGCAGGGTTGTCCAAAGCAATGCAAGATGGTTTCATACATTTTCTTTCTACATTAACGCGAAGCAAAGTATATAAAAATGACAATTATATCACCCTTTATCTCTGCTTGTTACAGCCGCGCGTGCTTTTACCAAATTTGTGATAATTATTGATCTTTCGGTTCATTATACTCTTTCATGTTCCGTGAATTATGAGGGCCGAAGTCATTCGTTCCATCAGTGAGCAAATAACTGTTATTTTCACCGTGTATGGACCATTGTATATTACATAGAACTTTGCAATAAGCTTCTTATTAGCGTCTGATTGTGGATTGGTGCGCAATAGTACTCGTTGCCCTACTGTAAAAATTTGGTTATGCCTCTTGTCTTGTATTCTCTTTCTCTTTGATGCCTTTTCCAACGGAAATACGTGTGCCTTCTTTATATCATTTACTCTGTCCCTGACTCAGG